>CM064533.1:36545538-36578038 GCA_032716605.1 Paralithodes platypus
GCAAACACGAAATAATAATATCAATACCATCATTTGATAGGCGTCTATATCACGGTGTAGGGTTGATTTCATACTATGAAATCAATCCTACACCGTGATATACGCCTATCAAATGAATGAAAACTCGCAAACACGAAATAATAATATCAATACCATCATTTGATAGGCGTCTATATCACGGTGTAGGGTTGATTTCATACTATGAAATCAACCCTACACCGTGATATACGCCTATCAAATGAATGAACACGAAATAATAATATCAATATCAATATACTATATATATATATATACGCCTATATATATATATATATACGATATATATATATATATATATATATATATATATATATATATATACGTATATTTATTGTTCTATATATGATATTTTGGATAAATGTACTTTCTCTCTCTCTCTCTCTTTCTCTCTTTCTCTTTCCTTCTTCCTATCGTGTTTGTGTGACTTACTGACTGATTACTGTAGGACACTCCTCAAACAACCAACCCTCACAGCCACCCGGGCAGTACCACCAAGTAGGAATTTATTTCTCTACCTTCATGTATTCATGTATTTATTCATTTCTTCGCGTGACTCCATGTTGCTTGCAATCATTTGATAGGCGTATATCACGGTGTAGGGTTGATTTCATAGTATGAAATCAACCCTACACCGTGATATAGACGCCTATAAAAAATGATGATCTCAATATACGGTATATATATATATATATATATATATATATATATATATATATATATATATATATATATATATATATATATATATATATATATATTGTTCTATATATAATATTTTGGATAAATTTACTTTCTCTCTCTCTCTCTCTCTCTCTCTCTCTCTCTCTCTCTTTCTCTCTCTCTTTCCTTCTTCCCATCTGTTTGTGTGACTCACTGTTTATCAGGTCAATCCCCAGAATAACCTTGACAATTAGCCCCGGGCACTACCATCTTGTAGTATATTCTTTCTCTACCTTCATGTATTTATTCATTTCTTCGCTTGACTCCATGTTGCTTGCAATCATTTGATAGGCGTATATCACGGTGTAGGGTTGATTTCATAGTATGAAAACCGTGATATTATACGCCTATCAAATGATGATATTGATATTATTATTTAGTGTTTGCGAGTTTTCAATCATTTGATAGGCGTATATCACGGTGCAGGATTGATTTCATAGTATGAAATCAACCCTACACCGTGATATATACGCCAATAAAAAATGATGATCTCAATATACGGTCTATATATATATATATATATATATATATACGTATATTTATTGTTCTATATATGATATTTTGGATAAATTTACTTTCTCTCTCTCTCTCTTTCTCTCTCTCTCTCTTTCTCTCTTTCTCTTTCCTTCTTCCTATCTTGTTTGTGTGACTTACTGATTACTGTAGGCCACTCCTCAAACAACCAACCCTCACAGCCACCCGGGCAGTACCACCAAGTAGGAATTTATTTCTCTACCTTCATGTATTCATGTATTTATTCATTTCTTCGCGTGACTCCATGTTGCTTGCAATCATTTGATAGGCGTATATCACGGTGTAGGGTTGATTTCATAGTATGAAATCAACCCTACACCGTGATATATACGCCTATAAAAAATTATGATATCAATATACGGTATATATATATATATATATATATATATATATATATATATATATATATATATATATATATATATATATATATATATATATATATATATATATATATATACTATATATATATATACTGTATATTGGTTTATTTTCCTTGAAATCATTTGATAGGCGTATATATCACGTTATACGGTACATTTGTTTCCTTACGAAGGTGACCTTGAAATTGCAGGGACTTTTCTGTCTCTTTTCGTAAGGAAAGAAATGTACTGTACACGTTATATATACGCCTATCAAATGATTGCAAGCAATATACACCAATATACAGTATATATATATATATATATATATATATATATATATATATATATATATATATATATATATATATGTATATATATATACTGCATATTGGTGTATATTGCTTGCAATCATTTGATAGGCGTATATATCACGGTATACGGTACATTTGTTTCCTTACGCAGGTGACCTTGAAATTGCTAGGACTCTCTCTCTCTCTCTCTCTCTCTCTCTCTCTCTCTCTCTCTCTCTCTCTCTCTCTCTCAAATCAATCATGTCTTAGTTGTCAAGTTTGAGTCTGCACATCCCTCATACGAAATACCATTCCCACAATTTTCATAGGCAACACAAGACAGGCCAAACGAAGAAGATCGTCATCCCCACAGCCACGCCCATCCACATCCAGGCAGCGAGCTTCGTCAGAGCCTCCAGTGATGCCCGGTGGTGAGCTAGGGAACATCTCGGGGGTAGTGCAGCTCTCACCACTAACCCCCGCCCATGGACAACCAGGACCATCAACGTCAACACCAGCTGTTGTTGCTCCTCCCAGGTTGTCAACGCCACCCGGGCTGCAGCGGATGAGGAGGACCAGGAGGACCAGGCGTCGGCTGACGATGTCTGAGAGTGATGCCGGCACCGGCTCAAGCTCTCCCGATTCGCCTGAAGCCAGGATATCCCCCACGCCAGCAAGCGACTCTAATGGCGGGCAGCCACAGCCACAGCCACAGCAGGGACCGCCACAGCAAGGTGCCCGGGGAAGGGCCCGAGGAAGGGGCCAAGGAAGGGCCCAAGGAAGGGCCCAAGGAAGGGCCCAAGGAAGGGCCCGAGGAAGGGCCCGAGGAAGGGCCGCAAGAGGTGATCAGGTACGTGCTCGGGGAGGTGCCCCAGGAGGTGCCCCGGGAGGTGCCCCAGGAGGTGCCCCGGGAGGTGCCCCGGGAGGTGCCCCGGGAGGTGCCCCAGGAGGTGCCCCAGGAGGTGCCCCACGAGTGGTCGGGAGGGGCAGGAGGCCGGACGAGCCACCTATCTTTGAGTGGGAGCACTGCGAGCCTCGGGATATGCCTGGGGTTCCACCCCATTTTGATAAGGGGCCAAATGGCGTCCAGCCTGCCTTTCCCTGTTCAGAAAATGACACCCCTTATGACTACTTCCGAGCATTCTTTGACGATGGATTGCTCGGGGACATCGTCAGGGAGACAAACCTCTACGCAACCCAGCACTCCGAAGAGATGGCCTCGCCCCACATGAGGAGATGGACGCCCATCGATATCCCTCAGCTCCTCGTGTTTTTGGCCCTCACCATGCTAATGCCCCACATGAGAAAACACAACATGCTGGATTATTGGCTGATGCATGACATTAGATCAACGCCAGTCTTCAACATGTACATGCCCAGGGACCAATACCGGCAAATTCTGAAGTGCTTGCACTTTGTCGACAACACTGCCGCACACGGAGCTGACAAGCTTTGGAAAATCCGGCCATTCCTGAACTCCCTCCTGACCAGGTATCGCCGGTTTTTCAAACCTTTTCAGAATGTTGTGATTGATGAGTCCTTGATCCTCTTCCGTGGACGTCTCTCTTTCAGGCAGTACATTCCGTCGAAGCGTCACCGCTTCGGGATCAAGTTCTTTGTACTGTGTGACTGCGAGACAGGATACGTGCTGGACCTCATCATCTACACCGCTACTGATGTGGACATTCCAAACGACCTACTGGGTCTTTCAGGGGCGGTTGTGAAGACACTGATGGAGCCGTATCTGGATGCCAACCGTATCTTGTACAGCGACAATTTTTACACCTCTCCTCTCCTTGCCAGGTATCTCCTTGCAAGGAGCACGGGAAGCTGTGGAACTGTCAGGGCAAACAGAAAACACTGGCCCAAGTTTCATGCTACACGGAAAGGAGACATCTTCCGGAAGAAGAGCAGCAGTGACAGTATACTGGCTATTTGTTGGCATGACACAAAGCCAGTCAATGTCCTCTCCACCTTCCACAAGTCCACAATGCGAGATAGCGGGAAGAAGAGATACCAAATGGACCCTGTCACCCGCGAGAAGCATCTAGTCCCTATCTCCAAACCTGACCTTGTTATGGACTACAACATAAACATGCGGTTGGTGGATAAGAGTGACATGCAAATCACTGCTGTTGACTGCCTCAGGAAGACGTGTAAGTGGTATAAGAAGGTGGTACTCCATCTTCTTGATGTCACTATCCTGAACGCGTACAACCTGTGGATGACGCGGACAGGAAGGAAGAGCTCGGTAAGGCTGTTCGCGAAGGACATCATCGACTCCATCTTCAGGAAGCACGGAACCACACGTATGCTACCACCTCCGAGGCCGATCGTGAATATGCCTGCCCGCCTTGAGAGCCGGGACTACTTCTTGACCCACATGCTTGAGTTTTGCCCCCCGCTCAGCATCACAGATCGCAGCCAACCGGAAGCACGGACTGAAGCAGTGCCACGTCTGCAAACATACAACAAGGAGGAACCAAATTAGGAAGGAAACTACGTTCATGTGTAGCTATTGTAATGTGGGACTATGCGCTTCTCCATGTTACACAGAGTACCACACACTGGAACACTTCTAGACCTCTTCCAAGACCTCCTCCTCCTCTAGACCTCTTGCCAATCATTCATAAGTTCATGCAATCATTCATTCATCTATTTCAAACTACCTCATGAATTCATGTCATTCAATCATTCATATGGTGGAATAGCACACTACCCAAACACAAGTGCATTCATCATCATCAGCAACATCACCCATTACATCCATAAGTTTCTAATCTCATCCATCCATCTGCTTCTTGGTCTACCTCATACATCCATGTCATTTGTCTACCTCAATCATATAACTGCCTTTTATCTACCTCAATCCTATAACTGCCTTTTCTACCTCAATGCAATGTGGATTACACCTCCTGGGAACACCACAAAAAAAAAAATGAGTCATCAACACTACCCCATAGGGTGATTTGGAAATGTGTTGAAATAATATTATTTATAAAACAAAACAAAAATTCCTGCAAAGCAAGCGAAACAGAGAGAGAGAGTGAAAATGCACGCCTATATATATATATATATATATATATATACGCCTATCAAATGATTTCAATCAATATATGGTATATATATATATATATATATATATATATACCGTATATTGGTATCAATCATTTGATAGGCATACATATCACCATGTACGTACCGGTACATTGTAGGGACAGAAATGTACCGTATACCGTGATATATACGCCTATCAAATGATTGAAATCAATATAGACCAATATACAGTATATATATATTGATATCAATCATTTGATAGGCGTATATATCACGGTATACGGTACATTTTTCTCCTTACGAAAGGAGAGAGAAGAGTCATAGCAATTTCCAGGTCACATGTACGGTACATAGTAGGGACAGAAATGTACCGTATACCGTGATATATACGCCTATCAAATGATTGAAATCAATATAGACCAATATACAGTATATATATATTGATATCAATCATTTGATAGGCGTATATATCACGGTATACGGTACATTTGTCTCCTTACGAAAGGAGAGAGAAGAGTCATAGCAATTTCCAGGTCACATGTACGGTACATAGTAGGGACAGAAATGTACCGTATACCGTGATATATACGCCTATCAAATGATTGAAATCAATATAGACCAATATACAGTATATATATTGATATCAATCATTTGATAGGCGTATATATCACGGTATACGGTACATTTGTCTCCTTACGAAAGGAGAGAGAAGAGTCATAGCAATTTCCAGGTCACATGTACGGTACATAGTAGGGACAGAAATGTACCGTATACCGTGATATATACGCCTATCAAATGATTGAAATCAATATAGACCAATATACAGTATATATATATTGATATCAATCATTTGATAGGCGTATATATCACGGTATACGGTACATTTGTCTCCTTACGAAAGGAGAGAGAAGAGTCATAGCAATTTCCAGGTCACATGTACGGTACATAGTAGGGACAGAAATGTACCGTATACCGTGATATATACGCCTATCAAATGATTGAAATCAATATAGACCAATATACAGTATATATATTGATATCAATCATTTGATAGGCGTATATATCACGGTATACGGTACATTTGTCTCCTTACGAAAGGAGAGAAGAGTCATAGCAATTTCCAGGTCACATGTACGGTACATAGTAGGGACAGAAATGTACCGTATACCGTGATATATACGCCTATCAAATGATTGAAATCAATATAGACCAATATACAGTATATATATATTGATATCAATCATTTGATAGGCGTATATATCACGGTATACGGTACATTTGTCTCCTTACGAAAGGAGAGAGAAGAGTCCTAGCAATTTCCAGGTCACAGGTACGGTACATAGTAGGGACAGAAATGTACCGTATACCGTGATATATACGCCTATCAAATGATTGAAATCAATATAGACCAATATACAGTATATATATATTGATATCAATCATTTGATAGGCGTATATATCACGGTATACGGTACATTTGTCTCCTTACGAAAGGAGAGAGAAGAGTCATAGCAATTTCCAGGTCACATGTACGGTACATAGTAGGGACAGAAATGTACCGTATACCGTGATATATACGCCTATCAAATGATTGAAATCAATATAGACCAATATACAGTATATATATATTGATATCAATCATTTGATAGGCGTATATATCACGGTATACGGTACATTTTTCTCCTTACGAAAGGAGAGAGAAGAGTCATAGCAATTTCCAGGTCACAGGTACGGTACATAGTAGGGACAGAAATGTACCGTATACCGTGATATATACGCCTATCAAATGATTGAAATCAATATAGACCAATATACAGTATATATATATTGATATCAATCATTTGATAGGCGTATATATCACGGTATACGGTACATTTCTCTCCTTACGAAAGGAGAGAGAAGAGTCATAGCAATTTCAAGGTCACCTTCGTAAGGAAAAAAATATACCGTACATGGTGATATATATACGCCTATCAAATGATTGATATCAATATTCACCAATATACAGTATATATATATATATATATATACCGTATATTGATATCAATCATTTGATAGGCATACCTATCATCATGTACGTATCGGTACATTGTAGGGACAGAAATCTACCGTATACCGTGATATATACGCCTATCAAATGATTGAAATCAATATACACCAATATACAGTATATATATATTGATATCAATCATTTGATAGGCGTATATATCACGGTATACGGTATATTTCTCTCCTTACGAAAGGAGAGAGAAGAGTGATAGCAATTTCAAGGTCACCTTCGTAAGGAAACAAATATACCGTACATGGTGATATATATACGCCTATCAAATGATTGATATCAATATTCACCAAAATACAGTATATATATATATATATATACCGTATATTGATATCAATCATTTGATAGGCGTATATATATCACCATGTACGGTATATTTGTTTCTTTACGAAGGTGACCTTGAAATTGCTATGACTCTTCTCTCCTTTCGTAAGGAGAGAAATATGCCGTATACCGTGATATACACCGATATACAGTATATATATATATATATATATATATATATTATATATATATATATATAATCATATATATATACCGTATTTGTACGGTAGCTTGTAAGGAATGAAATGTATTAGTGATAAATGAAAGAGAATACAGAAACTGAACTGAAAATAGAGTGAAAAAGATAATAATACAGAAATATTACAAGCAAATAAAGAAAGAGGGATTAGAGAAAAGAATAATGAGAATTACATATACGAAAGGGAGAAATATAGAGAAGAGAGACAGGGAGGAAGGGAGACAGCGCGTACGAAGGAGAAGGGAGGAGAGAGAGAGAAAGCGAGCTAGCCAGAGAGAGAGAGAGAGAGAGTCAGACAGACAGATAAGAGGAGTGAGAGAGACAGAAAGAGAGAGAGAGAGAGAGAGAGAGAGAGCGAGAATACAGAGAATACAGAAATAAGGAGAAACAAGATAAAATAAGAGGGCTTACCGAAGGAATACCGTATTTGTACGGTAGCTTGTATGGAATGAAATTTATTAGTGATAAATGAAAGCGAATACAGAAACTGAACTGAAAATAGAGTGAAAAAGATATAATAATACAGAAATATTACAAGCAAATAAAGAAAGAGGGATTAGAGAAAAGAATAATGAGAATTACATATACGAAAGGGAGAAATATAGAGAAGAGACAGGGAGGAAGGGAGACAGCGCGTACAAAGGAGAAGGGAGGAGAGAGAGAGAAAGAAAGCGAGCTAGCCAGAGAGAGAGAGAGAGAGTCAGACAGACAGACGAGAGGAGTGAGAGAGACAGAAAGAGAGAGAGAGAGAGAGAGAAAGAGCGAGAATACAGAGAATACAGAAATAAGGAGAAACAAGATAAATAAGAGGGCTTACCGAAGGAATAATAGACGCGCGTGAGGCCGAAGTCAGGACAAAGCGAACGCATCCGAACGCGCCTGGGAAATACACCAAAAAGTAGCCTCCCTTCCTCACCTCCTCCCACCCTCCACACTCGCTCAATTCATTCAGAATAGACTTCTATGGGGAGACGAAGAGTTGTTCGTTCCAAAAATCATCGTTTCGTTCCGATTGGAGCCATAGTTACGGCGCTAGGGCGAGTGAAAGTGAGCGAATATTTCGGGATTGTGCCCGCTGGGCGGCTCGGTGTAAAATACCGCCTAGCCCGCTAATAAGGTGTTAAGTATATGTGCCTGTTGAAATTGCATATGCATACAAAAAACAGAACGTGTCTGGCTTAGAGAGACGGCCTTAACATTTGTAAATATTCACCTCTTTCTTTATCATAGAACACAAGCCGACGTTGTTCATTAAATAAAGTGTTGTGTCCTAATTATTTTCCATAATAAATTACGATTTCTAGTAAATGACTGGTTCCAGGTGACTTAATAATCATGCTATTACGACGCGAATGCTATGGATTAATATATATCAGTTTTTAATTTATGATGACTTTGTGTAAGGAAAATATGTGGTGAATAGCTCGGGAAGCCGACAAGTTTATAAAGGAACACTATTTGATCTCTTGATGTTTGGGATCGAACCTGGACCAACGGGAGTGTTTGCCGTAGACTCTATTCTATTGGCTGCAATACCACCCTTCAATACCTAAACCTCCCTTAAACCTGATGATTTTTATGTTTAGCTTAGGCCGAGGGCAAATTTTGGATGCAGGTATGTAATTTTTTTTCTTTCTCAAAATCATATAATCAGAACACTGTGTGCAGACAGACTATAAGCAACGGCTTAGTAAGCTGACAGGTTGTGTATATAAAGGTGTGTCCTCTCTGCTGTATATGTTTGGGATTTAACCTGAAATAGAACTTGCTTGTTAGAAGAACTAAATAAAACTCCTGTACCCAGTTTCCCTCGGCCTAAGTGCATGCAAAAATATATGTCATAAAGGATACTTAGGTTTTGAAAGGGAGTGGCTTAGCAGTAGAAATTAGGCCCGAAACATTGGCTCAAGCTCGATTATTAGGTTATATAAGTACAACATCAATTCGTGTTCGTTTGTAGTTTACTAATAAAGCAATTATTTACTAGTGGAATTATTAAAATGATAATATACTTGTGCTTGCTCAATCAGTAAGTAGGAGCATAAAATATTCTGTAGAACCTGACAAAACGTAATGCAACTTACTGTAAATACTGTGCTGTATTTGTTGATTTAATTAATTGAGTTTAGAAGTAAAGTCGGTTGGTGGAGGGAATATAATAATTCATTCAGGTTCAGGGGTAGTTTATAGAGAGGCTTTCCTTAGGGTTAAGGCCCCCATTAATTACTCCTTCCATCCAACTATACATAGCCTATGATAGCGCAGTTGGAATTGTGTACATGCTTAGATTGATATGCAGGATTCGAAACTGCATAATATATCGTAGGCTTGTCCACCATTCTTTAACTGTCTTCGTAGCGCAATGGATAAATGCACTGAATTTCGGTGTGAGCATCCTAGGTTCGAATCCCTGGACTGCCACATGTATTTGTTGATTTTATTAATTGAGTTTAGAAGTAAAGTCGGTTGGTGGAGGGAACATAATAATAGAATATAGTGCATATTATTTGAAATCACAGTGTACTGTATAATATGGGATGGAACTTATTTTAGTTATTTGTTTGAATACATTCAATCAGATAACACCTGTTTCATTATATTCTTCCTACCTCAATATGATTCTATATTGATTTGAAAGATCTTTGAGGAATCAAAGGGTTAACAAACTTACTCGCTGTTATTAATCTTGCTACTACAGGAAACCAGTGCTCAAGGTGAATCAGACACTATGGATGTTATTGAAAAATATAATAAATAAAAGACGTCACCTAATTGAAGGTGTTAATAAACAAAGTGTCTCAAGAGTCACCCTTCCCATTATTGGTCATCATATTTATCAATCTAGACTCCATACCACAACCATTACTAAGCTTACGGGAACATTGTGGAGGGTGACGAATCCATAATTATTGAGGATACCACATTTATTTTTATTTTTTATCATACTGCTATATGAGACTTGGAGATGGAGAGAAAGAGAGAGGGTGACCTGATGAATGCGAGTGTGTATGTGTTAAAAGACTAGGGGAAAGAAAGAGTGTGTATGAATTGAAGACTTTATAACGTGATCAAATTGAAATAACAAAAGAGTTGACATGCCTATGAGAGCAATAAGATCAACTAAGCCTTATGTCTGCTATGTTGATCTAAATGCGGTAATCACTAATCAGAAGCCTGATAAACAAAAAAGATAGGGGAGACTGTCGTGTCTGTCGCTAACAGCAGACATATGATTATTACCGATAGGTAATAGGTCTCCTGTAGCTGGTGGGTCTGGGGATGGACAACGTGAGGGTCGAAGGGAAAATGGAGGATGGTTTGGAAGGGCTTGGGTGGTTTGGCCTGAGATACCAATAATTTAATTGCATGCAATGCTTCTTGTTTAACAATATTAGGCCTGCACCCAAATCACTTGCATCTTGAATTCGCAGACTTTATAAATTATGCTTATAAAGACAAGCCACATTGTGCAAGTGAGGAGGAGCTTGGGTGTTGGTTGTTTGTGTGTGTGTGTGTGAGAGAGAGGGGGGAGAGGGGGCTTAATTTCAGTGAGTTTCGGACGCATTTTACAGTTGCACAAAACGATCCTTTTGAATTCTCCAGAAGGTTGTCATGTTTTACATTTAACACACAATCTACTTATTACACTATCATAATAAATCGGCAGTTTATTAACTGTAAGTATAATATAATACAAAATATATGTAATGTCTGAAATTGTATATCTACTATTTCCGTACTGTTGGTATGATCTTCCCTCACCCTGTAGAAGCTGTGATACCCATATATCTTGTGTCCTTTGATTACATCAAGTTATTCATAGGTGTTAAATAATATTTGTATTTGTATCAACTGTATCACATAAATCTGCACAATGTATTATTGTAATAAGAAAGCAAATTTGGTATGACATTATACGAACATAAGAGCTATAGACACTTTTCACAAAAAGACAACTGACAACTTGCCAACCAATCAACTCTCTCCTTACATAAGGCAGGCAAAACCTCTAGTTCATTCATAAAAAGTGTTTTACTACATAGTTTACTAACATGTGTTTCCAGGTACCACCACAAACCTCTGCCTCGTTTTTAGTTCCGCAACTGTACATGTAGCCTACAACCATATTTACATGGTACTATGGTCTGTATCATGGGTTCTGCTGCACGTATTGAATACATACGTGAGGTAATCATATCAGGCATGGAGGCATATATTCCATTTTATTTCTCTCAGTATAACGCAAACAAATATTGGTCGACTCACGCTTGTTCTACTGCTGTTCGTATTAAGGAGGAAACATTCAAACAGTACCGTCACCTTTCAAAGTCAAGAATCGCATGCTTACTATTTTTCTGCTACGAATCAAGCCAAATCTGTTCTTTGACTCGCTAAAACCTCTTTCATCAATAACAAATACTCTGAACTTTCCAACTCTAGCTCTTCTCAAGCTTCCTGGCATCTAGCCAAAAAACATAATTATCCAAACATCTTTGAAGGATGTACTTTCTGTCCTCTCTAAGCTTAACACTAAGAAGGTATATGGATCAGGTGGTGTTCCTCCTGGTGTACTTAAACACTTTTATTCCGTGGTGACTCCCTGCTTAGGAAAACGCTTCCATATCTGTGTTTCATCTAACGTGTTAACTTCTTGCTTGAAGTTGCTTTCATTCAACCTGTCCCAAAGAAGGGTAACCACTCTTAACCCTAAAACTATCGTCCAATTGCCCTTACTTCTTGCATCTCTACATATTTTGTATCTATTCTTAATTCAAAATTAATTAAGCATTTGTCTTTCCATAATCTATTTTCAGATCGCCAGTATGGCTTCCTTAAGGGCCGCTCTACTGGTGATTTTCTTTCATATCTTACTAACTCTTGGTCATCCTCATTCCAGGACTTCGGTTAAACCATTTTAATGGCGCTTCTATAGAGTCGACACCAACCAATACTTTTTAAACTACAATCCTTTGGTTTCTATCCCTCCATCTGTGCCTTTATCTCTATTTATTTCCTGGCCATTCCATAGCTACAGTTGTGGACGGCCATCGTTCAATACCTCAACCTATCAACTCAAGTGTTCCTTAGGGTTCTGTTCTGTCTTTCAGTTATTGTTCTAATATTTATTAACGATCTTCTAAACTGTACCTCTATTCCTATCCACTAATATGCTGATGACTCTACCTTACATGACTTAACTAGTTTTCCATAATAACCCAACATACAATTACTCCAAAACTCACTTGATGAGGCCATTGCACGCCTATCTTCTGATCAAGTAAATATTTCTGATTAGGACTGAGAGAATTTTTTTACTTTCAATGCTTCCAAAACTCAATTTCTCCATCTATCTACCCATCACAATCTTCCACATGACTATCCCTTACTCTTCAACAATATACAAATCAACCCTTCATCTCTCAATATTCTTGGTGTATCTTTTTCTTCTGACCTTTCTTAAAAAAAGTCATATTAGCACTCTTGCTAAAACAGCTTCCTAGAACTTACATGTGCTCAACTGTCTCTGTGGGTTCTTCACCCCCACACAGCTTCTTGTTGTGTACAGGAACACAGTGCACCCATGTATCTAGTATTGTTTGCATATGTGGGGAGGTTCAACCAATACCGCACTTCTCAAAAGGGTAGAGCCATCTTTTCCTTTTGTCTTCTTAACACACATCGAACAAAAACATATTTTGTGTGTAAAAATAAAAATAAAATAAAAAAAGCAATATTAAAATAAAATATAACATTTGCAGTGGGGAGCGGTTGTGTGATACCAACACACTGATGTATTGTACATTTTAATACTTTATTGCGAGGGTCGGATTTCGGTTACTTGTTTGCACCAGGGCGGGTTGATCGCGCATCTGCTAAATATATATATTTTATAACACAGAAGATTAGTCTACATAATCCCCCTCTCCATAATTTAGTCATATGCCACATACACAGGCAATGTAGGCTATATGTACAGACAAGAACATATTTTGTACTATGATGAAATGCAAACACGTAACTAGCTCATGTTCCATTAAACTTGTTATAATCATTATAATCTACGTTATTTACATATTTTTAATTGTTCATGTCTATAATATTTGCTTGTCTATGATATTTGTAAAGCCTAATTATAACCAATTCACGAATTATTGTAAGTTATAGTAATGTTAGTCGTTTTGAATTTGATAGTTGTATACGGTATATATATATTGTTCTATGAGGGTGAGGGAGACAAAAGGCAGAACTGCCTATGGCGAGTGCCTCCCCCAGAGTTGAAAGAATGACAGGGCTAAAATCAAGGGACGTTTGAGCCAAAATGCCTGGACAAACGGAGTTTGAAGGAAAAGGGAAAGACTGATTCTGGGATAGAGTTCCAAAGCTCAGCTGTTGAATAGAAGGAAGATTGAGAATAACGTTTCACTCTTTGGTTGGAGAGTTGCACAGAATAGGGGAGGGATTGTGTTGCAAGGAGGGTACTACATGCTCTACAAAGAGGGGGTGGTATGCACTGGGAGAGCTCTGAGGAACACTGATTATTGTAATAGCAGTAGAATAATGAGAGAGATGTGACATTGCGGCGAAAAGAGAGTGAGACTGAAGAGAATTGGTGAATCTGCAGATAATTGATGAATGGGTGTGAGTTAATGAGACGGAAGGCTTTCTTTTCTAGTTTGTCTAGAAGAGCTGTGTGAGAGGATCCTCCCGACTTGTGTAAACAATACTCAATACATGGAGGCACTGTACCTCTGTACAAAACAAGATGCTGCGCATGGATAACAAAACAAAATGGAGGCGGTTGAGCACTCCCAGCTTCCGGAAGCTGTTTTAGCAAGAGTGATAATATGTTCATTCCAAGAGAGCTCAGAAGAACAAGAGACACCGAGAATATTAAGAAAAGATGAAGGGTTAAGAGTTAAGAGTTAAGAACATAAGAACATAAGAAAATGGGAGTCTGCAAAAAGCCGATCGGCCCATACAAGGCAGATCCCTGTCACACCCAACCCTAATTACAAGGCCCAATTATAGACCCATCTCACTAATTCTTTGAGTACTGACCCCACCAAAACGGTCAGAGATTAACACAAGATTACGGGGGTCTGCTGAGCGCCGATTGGCCCACACCTGGTAGATCCCCCTCACACCTAACCCATCTCGTCCATATGCCTATCTAATTTTATCTTAAAGCTCCCTATCGTTCTTGATCCCACTATATCACTTGGTAGCCTATTCCACCCATCTACAACTCTGTTACCAAACCAATATTTGCCAATATCTTTTCTGAAACGAAATTTATCTAATTTGAAACCATTTGTACGAATTATTTCGCTATCACTGAGTTTTAGTACATTTTTCATGTCTCCTTTATTAATTCCACTAACCCACTTGAATACCTCTATCATGTCGGCTCCCGGACGGATTGCCGACGGACATTTGGCCGAACGGACATTTGGCCGACAGACCCTAACCTAACCTAGCCTAACCTAACCTAACCTAACCTAACCTAACCTAACCTAATTTAACCTAACCTAACTTAACCTAACCTAACCTAACCTAACTTAACCTAACCGTTCAGCCAAATGTCCGTTCGGCCAAATGTCCGTCGGCAATCCGTCCGGCCACGATCATGTCACCTCTAACTCTGCCTCTCTCTAACGAATGTAAGCCTAATTTCTTCAACCTTTCTTCATACGGAAGATTTCTAATATTATGGATAATTTTTGTCATTCTACATTGTAAGATAAGAAAGATCACCAGTAGAGCGGCTCTTAAGGAAGCCATATTGGCGGTCTGAGAGTAGCTTAACACCTAACGAGCGGCCTAGGCGGTACTTAATATGTAGCCACCAGCGGGTGTTTTTACCCAAAATAGGGTTGTTTACGTGATCATTTTCATGCCTAAATAAGACCCAGAGCGTAAAACAAGTATCTATCCCTGAAAGGGCATAAACAGAGCTTTCCAATGATCCTTGTATGACCGCTAGTTTTCTTGCAACAACCGCGCAACACGAGTGCAAAAACAATGTAATTCGGTACTTTCCCTAAACAATTCACTATGTAGCGAGTGTGAGAGGGTGGAGGAGGGTGGGATTCATGTCAGTTGGTCCACCGCGGTGGTCTGGAGCAGTCATACGCTCGCTACTCTCCTGCCACCACTTGTCTCTCTCTCTCAGCAACATTACGTGCTGAAAATGCCACACGACTTATGTTGTGAGCTGCCACATAGTCCAAATTTCTTTCACTCGACATATGATGCGCCCCGCCAAAGAAGGGTTAATACATGTTTATGTAAGAATAGTTTTAAAAACTTTAGATATGCAAGAAATGAGAGCAATTGGACGATAGGTGGAGGGTTGAGAGTGGTCACTCTTCTTTGGGACAGGTTGAAAGAGAGCAAACTTCCAGCAAGATCGGAAGAAGTTAGAGGAGAGACAGATACAGAAGTTTGCTTAGGCAGGAAGTCAGCATGGAAGCACTCTCTGATGGTTCCCACCAATGGAAGCAAAAGTCATTCCATGGGATATCAAAGAAGTCCTGCCGAAGGGCCTCACAGCCGGAAGTGCCAAAGTGCCAAAAGCGCCAACGGCTGGGAGGATCGGGTATCCATATCGGAGAAGCCAAAATGAGAGAAAATATTTATAGTATAAGCAGAAGGGTTAGAAGTTTGAAATAAGTCAAGAATGTTGGACAGATCAGGGATACGGGTGGGTTGATGGACTAATTGTCTAGGTCATATAGTATAGAAAATATGTAGGCTTGTTCACCAGGTTGGTCAGTGGAAACAGAGGATTCCATTGGCGGTGGTGAACATTGAAATCTCCTATGATAGAGATTTCTGCGAAAGGAGAGATGGATAGAATGTGTTCCACTTTATAAGTTAAATAGTCAAAGAATTTTGGATAGTCAGTAAAATTATGGGATAGATAAACAGCATATAAATATTAAGTTTGAGAGTGACAAGAAAACTTTAGCCAGAGAGTTGAGAATTCAATAAGAGTCAAAGTTGGGAACGCGAGAGAAGGCGAGATTGTTGCGCACATATAAGCAACATCCACATTTGGATTGAAACTGAGAATACAGATAGTAGGAGGATACAGAGAAGGGTTTGTTGTCAGTAGTCAAAGGAGTACGAAGGATATCAAGCAACAGCAGGTCCAGCGACCCCTCAAGGCTGCTTGCCCTCCAAAACACTGATGGTCAAGTGTCCAAACAGTACTAGAGTGGGTAAGGGAAACATGGAAAGGGAAGACTGCCTATGTTAACACCTTATTGGCGGGCTAGGCGGTCTAGCGGACCGTAGCGCCCAGCATTTTTTTTTACCTAGGGTTGTTTACGTGATCATTTTCATGCCTAAATAAGACCCAGAGCGTAAAACAAGTATCTATCCCTGAAAGGGCGTAAACAGAGATTTCCAATGACACCCGAACCATCCTTGTATGACCGCTGGTTCTCTTGCAACGATCGTGCAACACGAGTGCAAAAACCCTGTAATTAGGTAATTTCCCTTCATAATTCCCTGTGTAGCGAGTGTGACAGGGGAGGGAAGGGTGGGATTCACTTCAGTTGGTCCACCGCGGTGGTGGTGAGCGGTCATACAGTTGCTAGGCTACTCACACCGCTCAGCTTTCTCTCTCAGCAACATTACGTGCTGAAAATGGCGCACGACATAAGTTGTGAACCGCCACTTAGTCCAAATTTATTTCACACGACATAAGATGCACCCCGCCAGTTAAGGGTTAATATTAGACTGGCATTGAATTAGAGCTAATTATGCTGTGCATCAATGAATAGCAGACAAAATATGTACACACACTTTATATGTTTTGTCCCTTGTTTAAGGATTATACACATTGTAAATGTATTATGTGACGTATATAATTGTGTAGGTATGTACCATATAGGCCTACTGTTAAATTAGGAAATTGAAATTAATGCAATATGTTCCGTATATTATTGCAAGTGACCACGAAGCAAAATATGATATCTCAACTATTATTCATAATGTGAAGATTACTGTTGACAAATATTTCCAGGAGAACAGCGAAAACTCACATGGTACAGAAAGTATCTTCCAGGGATTCATTAATTCTCTCCGAAATATGAATATTTATAAGTGTTGGGCGGACAAGTAACTATCCCCAAAAGGATACAAGGCTCACTTCCTACAAGAAATTTGGACGTAGCAGAGATATCTCCGAAAGAATCGATGCAGATTTTTGTATTTATAATTGTTTTCTATATTCCAACTACTTCCTCTCGAGCATAGGCGGAGAGCCTGTACAGTCAACCGTACATTCAACGGTGAAGCCTGTGAGGTCTCTTTCCAGTCTAGGGAGTGAGACATGTAAAGCACTTTGAGATGCAACCAGCTATCTTGCCTTCGCAGCATGCACGGGGCTCGGTTGCCCACCTACAGCTCGAAGCTGCCTCGCCCCAGTGCTTTACTGGCTCATCCCCTAGACTCGGACCCTCACTCTCAGAACGTCACCTATTGAGCAATGAGCTCACTAGGCATTGTCCCCATGTAGCATATTTTGAATATGGGAATATTCATACAGTCCTATTTAATCGGGGAACAATGAGGGTATTTTGTTTTATGTTTCGGTGGGCTTTGTGGTAATGCACTGATACTAGGTAGAGCACAAATTCCATCCCAATAATATCTTCCCATTGATACATCGGGATTCGAACCTGGGACCATTGGCTTACCAGTCCAGTGGCTCGACCACTCCACCACACCTCCCCTCCTGTAGCACTTACCCCTTCACCAAAGCTCCAGACATCCAAAATGGAGCTTGAAACAAATTCGGCCTCTGTTTTTGTTTTGTTCTATGTGTATGAAGGAGACAAAAGGCAGGTATTCTATAACGAATGTTTCCCCAAAGCTAAAAGAATGACAGAGCCAAATTCAAGGGACATTGGGGTCAAAATGCCTGGAAACACAATGTGTAATACAGTTTATGTCATAAGATAAAGGAAAGATTGATTTAGGGAGAGAGTTCCAGAATTCACTTGTTTAATAGAAGAAAAACAGAAAATTTGCCAATTCTTGGGTTGGAGAGATGGACAGAATTCGAGTGGGACTTTGTTGAAAGGCGGTTGCCTCACCCTCACCGCAAGGGAAGGGATATGCACTGAGAGACCTCTGAAGAACACTGATTGTTATAACAGCGATAGAAGAGATGCAACATTGAGGCTTGTAGAAAGAGATTGAAGGGAACTAGTAAGAAGTGAGTTGTTGAGGCGAAAAGCTTTTGATTCTACTCCTTCGAGAACTGCGGTATGGGTGGAGCCACCCCACACATGTGAACAATATTCAATACAGCGGCAGACTGTGCCCCAATACAGAGCAAAATGCTGTGCGGAGATGAAGAATCCACGGAAACAGTTGAACATACTTGTATGTATATGATAAATAGTACCTATCATGTATCTATCATATATCTATGTGCATTAGTATCCATATATAACACCTCTCTATAATTAATATGTACAATACAATTTACAGGCACTCACCCATAAGAATTGTATCATATAAGCCCATATGGCAATTATGTGAGTTGCTCATTATCCCCGCTAGGGGTATTGTTTACAAACAGATATGGCCACGTCTCCACCTTCTACAGGCGTGCCTATCAGTGTATCCAACTCTCTCCTCTAATAAGAACTACTTCAAGTTTACTAGTGTTTAACTTATCCCACCATTAAGATAAGTACACTGTGGACCTGCATAGCAACCAGGACCACCCCTCAACAATACTTAACTTTTGGGAAGCTGTTTTAGCAAAACTGGTAATAGGATCTTTCCAAGATTGGCCAGGATACTCGCTCTGTCCCTCTTTCAAGAAAGGCAAGGCTTCAACATCTTATAAGATCAAGGGCCTGGAAGGGGGTAGGGCCAGCGGTGGATCCAAGCCCTGTGATTGGCCCACCTGCCTATGCTCCAAACAATCAGCAGACGAATCTGGAACAGGAGGCTGAGAGCTATCCCTGCATTGGGAGTAGGGATTGCACCGAACGATAGCCCAGTGGCAACGAGATTCCGGTACCTTATGAAGTACAGTAGATGACAACGACGATGGAAGCCGAGACCTGAATAGCTGATCTGAGGACCTAGACTAGTCGGACTGACCGAACGAAGAAGACCAAGGTACCCCATGTATGACGAGACTGGGTTGCAGACGTGGACGCCGCCGTCGATGCCCCTGACGACGCCCTAGACGAAGGAAGACCCAGAGATGCTGATATTTATCTTTCTTCATTTCCTCTTGATATTGTGGCTGAGGTCCCTGACCCAGTTACTTATCAGTGCTATCTACCATTTTTATATATATTTATTATGTTTTGTATGTATTTCATTTGTGTAAGTTACCATACCCATAAATACATTTATGATTTGTCTATATCACCTGTCTTCTCTTTCTCCAGGCAAGTATCATAAGAACCCGCTTAAAAATACTGGCACAACAATTACTTTAGTTGTTAATTTTGTGGTATGTACGTTGTAGTTGAGGATTTAACATTGTCTGACCATGAACTATTCCAGTATATATAAACTGCTAGAAATATGTGATAATAATAATCCATACCTGAATTAGTTTCTGCAGCAAATATTCTATATTCTATTCGAAAAATGACTTCACATGCCACTGTTACTCATCTCCTCGAGTTTTCTAAAAGTATTTAATATTTCAAATATACAGAGCCACGTACACTCGGTCCAAAAGTATCTGCACCCCTACGCTGATCATCTGGTGTGTACAGCTGGATATGTTTGGCACCTTTGCCTGCAACTATATCCATGTGTCAGAGACGATCATCTCTGACACATGGATATACTGTAGTTGTAGGCAGAGGTGCCAACCCTACCGAGCTGTACACACCAGATGATCAGCGTAGGGATGCAGATACTTTTTGGACCGAGTGTACGTGCTTTCTTATAATCCCCAGACTGTACTGTACCTATCCCCCACGGGAAATTGAGTCTCGTCATATCTGGGTGGATAATGTAAAAGCTTTATTTTACCAGTGTACACAATACTGCACACAGATTTATGGATGTACTCTCCGCGCTACTCCGGCCTGATTACATCGAAACTGCCCCACCTCTCACTCTATCACAGTGATGAAAAGCTTGTAGCACATTGCGACTTTTTCTATCTTATCATTACTACCACTATGCGATCTTATGCAGATATAAAAATCCCTCCACTAATCATAGGGGGGGGGGGGGGATATTATATGTTAATTTACAGTCCCTAGGCAATTTGATTATGTCTGTCGCCTATATATTAATCTCCATGGAATGAAAGACTGAGATGAATCCGGTTTCGTATAATGAAACCAGTAAACCATTTCAAATATATATCTAAATCACTAATTAACTGCTATAATTATGTTCTAACTAACCTAACCTACCATCACCTGGATTAATTGTAATGAGTTGACACTGATTAAGGTCTACTGGTTGGAATTATATATTGTTTTAAATATACGTGTTGAATAGTTCTACTAGATAAGACCTACTGATTGAAATGGTCTACTGGTTGAATTGTCCGTCCTTCATTTACCGAAGTGTTGTGATAGACGGAGAATCAATTAGTGAGATGAGATCCGAGCGCCTGGCTTACTAGGAGGGAACAGCCTGATTGCCAACACAGCTGAAGGGAAAAAATGGAGAGAGAGAGAGAGAGAGAGAGAGAGAGAGAGAGAGAGAGAGAGAGAGAGAGATTTTTGGTTTGTATCCGTGCGATAGAGTAACTAGTGATAATTTGGTATTACACATTTGTGAATAAAATCACAGTATTTCTCTGTCTGTCTAGTCCTATTCACACAAGTTGGGATGTGCTATCTCGGGTGTCTCGAAGTTAAGAACAATGTTTTCAGTCAACTAGTAGGCCCCCCCTTCACTCACTCAATCCCACAATTTGCCAGACGATAACAGGTTTTTCACAATACGTAGACGGAGGTCTTTTTGAAGAAAAAAAAAACTAGTAGGCTGATCGTTTGAAAACTCACCCCTATTTAGTTATAAATGCCGAATTTTAAACAAAGTATATATAGAGCTACCTTTGATCAGTACTGGACCTTAACGTGATATGGATATCCAATAAGCATTAAGGTCCAACTCAGTTCATTAATTTGTAAATGCAAGAGAAATTGCAATTTTTGTTAAACGGAGTTACGCAAATGCTTCTCCCGGCAAGTTTGAAAACACTCTAGTGTGGTAACAGGTTGGGAATCTATTAACATTAGTATCAGGCTATGGAAATAAAGTATAATCTTAAAGTTATACATTTCTTCCTAACATATATCAAAGATTACCAGGTCAGAGTATCCCTAATGTTACTAGCAAATGCACCTGTGTAAATCTGACTATATTATTTTTCAAAAAGATTGCCAACACCTTCGTTTACCTACGTTGTAAATATTGTGTTCAAATGTAACACATTATATCCATAACAGTATTTCAATCATTTATGTTTGTTAATTGGAAGAATTAAACGAATGAAACACCTACAATAGTATGTGTATGACTTTTGTAACTTTTGAACACACAATGTTAACAGTCTAGAAATAGATGTATATGGACGCTGTTTCCGTAATTTTCTGCCTATTTTCTGCCTTCAGTCTAGGTACTGACATGAGTGCAATATACTGTATGTTGCCAAAATACATATGTTAATAAGAACTCGGCCGAAAATTAGGTCTCCTGTGAACGTCTATTGGTATTTGTTTTGTTGGCTTCCGGGTGTTTCACTCACGACACCACCCGTGAACAAAATAGGAAGTGCCTAATACTTACTAAAATACATATAAGAACTAATATCAGGTAGTAATAACAGCATGGATATACTGTAGTTGACACATGAATTCGAACCCACTGCATAACTTTATGTATGGCTTAAATATTGTGGGATTAATTTACAAAAGATTTTTTTTTATTAAACATATAAGATCATGAATTTACTATTGCTTGCGCACTCTACTATTAATGCAATCATACTATTTTGTCTTCACTATATATAATCGCAGAGAGTGTACGCATTTATGCCGTCAACTGTTCATACTATATCGAAATTGATAGTAGTGAGATTATAAAGGTGGATGGTGCTGTACTGACGATATGGTATGATATAAACCAAACCTGGGATCGAGTTGTCAGTGACGAGCATCAGATATAATCCCAGAGAAATACAGGTAAAATCCCCTCGGGTTTTACCACTTGTCGAAGTTATCCCCTGTGTTTCACTTGGCTTTGTTAAGTTGTGTTGCAGCCTGGCAACTGAAGTGCCCTACTTTGTCTGACGATTGGAACTGATAGCAGAGCCGTGGACTCAAGGCTTTGGAAGGAAAATTATCTTAACATCCTTCCAGTACGCATCACTGTGCATAGTATTCCAATTTGTTCACCAACCAACTTTACTTCTAAACTCAATTAATGAAATCAACAAATACATTTGGCACTCCAAGGATTCGAACGTAGGATACTCACACCGAAATTCCGCGCATTTATGCATTACGCATTCTGTGTAGAAATGGTTGGACTAGAGAGGATTGTGGGCCAGAGTTGTTTGAAAAACGATTATCACTAATATCCCAATACAACTCGATTATTCGTTACTTAATGGAAAAATATGAAACTACTCTGTCACTGTGTCATACTACTGAAAAGTTTCATATTTAACAACATATTTCACTACAATATAGAAACTGAGTACCTAAGATGAGGACACGGCAATTTATCGTCAGCTAAAAACAACGGAGCAAAGACATGTGTAGGAATATAGCTATTTTGTTTACAGTATTATTCAATGTGCATGCCTTTCGTTTTGAAGGTTAGACCCGATTGTAGCACAAAACGGAGTTGTTTGAACTTTGAAGAAAGTAACAGCTAAACATCCTTACGTTGGGTAGATTGTAGGTACCAATTAAGCAGCGCAGTACCAAGGGGAGGCCACATAGGCATATGATAAGGAGTTGCTGGAACTCCTGTTTCATTTGGCTGGCTTCCCCCACTGTGTCTATGCGTGCCTCACCTACACAGAGAGTAATCCAGGTAATTTTCACAAACACCTCCCCTCCTATTAATTTCACTACACTTACAAACACACCACAATTATTACCAGAAAACCTAAAATACCTCTAACGTACCTTGATTTTGGCTCTCTAATCACTTTTTAAATTTGGGGGTGACACTTGTTACAGGTAACTTTGCCTTTCGTCTCCTTCATTCACATAGAAATAAAAAGGTGGTATTTTGTGCACGAAATTGTACTTACAGTTATGAGGTGTTTCAGGCAATTTACAGTCAATATCATCAATGGTGATACACCCATTAGAATCAGTATCAAAGGCAAACGAGATAACACGATTCTTCAGAACTTGGTATTTTCGAAACTGCATAGTGAATCTTATGCTTGTGCATGTTTCTTTGACTGTCTTGATAGCGTGATGTATAGATGAGCGGAGTTACGATGGGAATGTCCTGAGTTCGAGTCCTTGGAGTGCCACATGTATTAGTTGATTTCATTAGTTGAGTTTAGAAGGGGGGTTGGTTGGTGAAAAAATATAATTAAAGTTTAAACACTCAAAATCGTTAAACTTTATGCTCCCGATTATCTCTCTTATAGGTCTTACTTATGAACGGGTGCGTCGTTTTTTGTGTTCCATACTTACGACGACTTACGATTACTGAAGTCATGATCATGATCTCCAGCTTGGCTCCATCTCTATTAATATAGCAATAATAGGTTCTTAAAACTCATCAATAAAACTGTTCTCTCTTTCAGAATGATTATATATTCAATACAAAGAGAGGATTAAACAGATAAAGTAATGAAACTGGTCACCTTTAAGCATGTACTAAGTGTCCAATATGGCACATGTGTAAACAGACATGGTGAAGGACTCTCTACAAGGGATTTTGTTGTTGACCTTTCCCTCTAGGCTACTTCGGCACTGATGAAGTAATGCTCATTTACATACAGGGAAGCTATATATTCCTTGTGTCTATATATAGTATTATTAGGAAGCTGTACAGTATAAGACTAGTGTAGATATATTTCAAACACATCTGGAAAACACGCAATGTTGTGTGTTATCAGGAAGCTGTATATGCCTATTATAGATTTGTTTCTTACATAACTGGAAATTATGTAACGTTATATATTATTCGGAGTCAGTATACCTATTATCTAGTGTAAACCGTGAAGCATTCCATATTACCAGGGAACTGTGTATAATATCTGGTGTATAGGAAGTCACGTATTGATTTGTATTATCAGGAAGCTGTATGTCTAATGTATTCTTATCAACTCTGCGTAAGCAGAGTGGTATCGCCCCCCGTATAGTGGAACATGCTAACAGAAATGTCTGTCTGTCTGTCTGTCCGTCTGTCTGTCCATCCGAGAACTCCTCCTAGACCGTTCGACGGATTTTCACCAAACTTCACACGAACATTCGGTGCGTGAATGCGACGGTAATTATTATTATTTTTTAATGTGTGCAATAGTTATGATTTTAGGTCCAAAATATTGTTTTGCCCACACCACCCCCCACCCCGCCCGACCCATCCAGCAATGATGGCGTTGCCCCTACGGTGCGAAAATAACTTGCCCCGCATTTGTTAGGTTAAGTTAGTTTAGTTGACATTAGAATTGATGGTAGTAATAGTGGGGATGATGGTGGTAGTAGTGATGATGGTGATAATAGTAGTGATGATGGTTTTAGTTGTAGTGATGATAATGACAGTAGTGATTGATGATGACAGTAGTAGATATGATGGTGAAAGTACTAGTAGTAGTGATAATGGTCATAATAGTAGTGATGATGGTGACAACTAATGATGACAGTTGTAGTGATAGTAGTGATGATGGTAGTGACAATGGTGACAGTATTGTGATGATGGTGAAAGTTGTAGTGATGATGACAGTTGTAGTGATGACAGTTGTAGTGATGATGAGAGTTGTAGTGATGATGGTAAGAGTAGTGGTGATGACTATAACAGTAGTAGTGATGATGATAGTGACTAGTAGTGATGATGGTGACCGATCGCAGAGTTGGGTATGCCGTTTTGATTTTGGGCAAAACGGCACGTCTACTTTATTTATCAACTCTGCATAAGCAGAGTGGTATCGCCCCCCGTATAGTGGTACATGCTAACCGAAATGTTTGTCTGTCTGTCTGTCTGTCCGTCTGTCTGTCCGAGAACTCCTCCTAGACCGTTTGACGGATTTTCACCAAACTTCACACGAACCTACGGTGCGTGAATGCGACGGTAATTATTTTGTTTTGTTTTTAAATGTGTGCAATAGTTATGATCTTAGGTCCAAAAACATGTTTTGCCCCCCCCCCCCCTTCAGGACCCCCACCCCCCACCCTGTACCTATTTCCAAGCAATGATTATGGCGTTCTGTGTGTGTGTGCCCCGTAGGGGCACACTCACGCAGAACGTCATCGTTAAGGGTGCGAAAAAAACTCTCCCGCATTTGTTAAGTTAAGTTAGTTTAGTTGACATTAGAAGGTGACAATTGTAGAGATAATGATAGTAGTAGTGATGATGGTGGTAATTATTAGTGATGATGGTAGTAGTAGTGATGATGGTGACAATTGTAGTGATGATGATAGTAGTAGTAATAATGGTGGTAATATTAGTGATGATGGTAACCCTTCGCATAGTTGGGTATGCCGTTTTGAGTTTGGGCGAAACGGCACGTCTAATTTAGTTTAGTTGACATTAGAAGTGATGGTAGTAATAGTTGGGATAATGTTGATAGTAGTGATGATGGTGATTATAGCAGTGATGATGGTTGTAGATTTAGTGATAATGATGGCAGTAGTGATTGATGGTAGTGATGATGATAACAGTAGTAGATATGATGGTGACAGTACTAGTAGTAGTGATGATGGTCATAATAGTATTTATGATGGTGACAGTAGTAATGATGATTGTAAGACGAAGGTGACAGTATTAGTGATGTTGGTAACTAGTAGTGATGATGGTGAAATTTGTAGTGATGATGAGAGTAGTAGTGATGATGAGAGTACTAGTGATGATGGTGAGAGTAGTAGTGATGATTATAATAGTAGTCGTGCTGATGATATTAACCTCTCCGCGGCGCACAGTTTTTTTTTTACAGGGTCATACTGTGCGCATGGATGATGATTTTGGGACCCATTGCCAATTTCGATAAAAAGTACATCAGCGTGTAGGGAATATTTGCGTGCATCGGCCCATATATATTTGACCCCCCCAAAAACATGTCTGGGGGGGGGGGGGGAACGGTCCGTAGTTGAAAAATGTGGAGCGAATGGCACCACGCGGCTAGATTGTCATCGAGCGGCGAGATTTCCCTGCCGAATTTTCACACGCCCAGGGGATAGAACCAGAGGGAGGAGGGGGTTGGTTACCACGTATTATCACGTATATCTCCTTTTTTTATCCCTTTTAGGCTATGTAGAGTATGTATACATGTGTAGGCCACCCCTATAACAATGAATATGCCTCATAGTGACCAAAAATTGCAATATATAAGGGAATTATCAAAGAATTTTTAGACAGGAATGAAGATGGGTTGGAGGTTTGGCGGCAATTTATGAGATGAGAGTGTGGTTTGCTCTATAATATTACGTATATCTCGTACTTAGAGCACTGTCATGCTATAATACAGACTTGTACGTATGTAGACATGCCATATATCAATATATATACTGCATTTAGACCAATTCATGCAATATTTACTCACATTATCAATGAGTTTCTATGCGTGAACCAAGGTGTGATTGAGTTGTGCTGGGAATGAAAGGGGGAGAGGGTGTGTTACGCCATAAATATCACTTATATCTTGTACTTAGAGCACTGTCATGCTATAATACAGACTTGTACGTATGTAGACGTGCCATATATCAATATATATACCGCATATAGACCAATTCATGCGATATTTACGCACATTATCAATGAGTTTCTAGCAGACGGAAGCCTAAAAGGGTGGGTGGGGGTGGGTGGGTGGGAGGGAGGCAGGGAGTGAGTCATGGAGAGAGTGAAGGCAGGGAGAAACATACGCAGCTATCAAGAAACATACGGAGCTGTGTGATAATTGTGGAGGCGCCCCAGGCGTATGGATGTCTTGGGATTTTGAACCTTATGTCTAGCAGGTGTCTGGTGTTCGTTGCCACCAAGAGGTCTACAATAACATGAGTCAGGAATGGAGAGAGAGAGAAAGTGAGACATGCGTATGTCGTACATATAAATGGACTTCAGAATTGCATTTTTATGCAAGCAAACATTGCATTTTAGACACATGTGAAGTACCACGGAAACCTGTAGGCCATTGACTGTAAATAAAGTACTATATTATAGACCAGCAACGAGGGTGGTCAGTAAACATAGGCAGATTGCCTTTTTTGATAGAGAGCTAAATATAGACTGGTGTCTCCTTACACTTGCGAAAGGGTAGATTGCCACCAGAGAAACTTATATTTATTTATTTCCAAGTAATATGCAATCTAAATGTATATTCGAGACCTACTGCAAGTATTTGTATGACAGTCATGACTATGTATAATCCAATATACGCGCGTAGGCGAGACATAAGAAAGATGGTTGAGCAATTTTCGACACCCACACAGTTATTATTCATTTTTATTTACAATATTATACAATACAAATGTATTTGTGAAGAGTATTTTATGCATTATTGTATTTATGCAAATTATGTTCCCAGACAGAGCTGCTGTGGCTGGAGCAGCAAGGAGCGGCAAGGGTCACCCCGTGACCGCTTGACCGTGTGATAATGAGTGGAGTCACACTGAGAGGGGCAATTTTGCTGAGTGTTTGGGCAATTTTTGACAGAATAAAGTTATATAATTACTCATTTTTGACAGAGACAAACTTATATAAACCTTTGCATGATATAATTGATAATCCTATCAATTTACAAACATAAATTGGTGGGATAATTAATGTTTTTTTTTATATTGTTATTTCGATTGTAGACACAAAGTTTTGAGTGACATTTGGTATGAGCGCCTGTGGCATGGTTGGTAAAGTCGCGGACTGGAAAACTCAAAGTGTGGTAGGGTAGTGGGATCGAATCCAGGAGGGGGTTATGGGGATGGTTTTATACTGTTTAGATAAATTTTTATTTTTTATTTTGTTTACAAGATCATGCCATTGTATTCAAACAATATGAAATATTCATAGAATATATCATATTGTAAGAATACAATGACATGATTTTTTTTTTTTTATTGTTTTATTTTATTATCATAGTAGGTTTCACAGGATTTATTGAAATATATTTATATTTGTACAATTCATTTGAGGTAAGAAAATATTTACACATTATTTAGGCTATAACAAACATATATTGATATACTAAAAAAAGAAGGCATATTACATGTAAATGTTTGAAACTTATAAATTTAATAATGAAACATATAATTATATAATGTAAAAGCTATATCACAGGGACATCTTTGGAACTTATACATTATATAATATATATGTTTCATTATGAGGTAGCGTGATCAATTAGGTCAGGTCAGGTAAGGTAGGCCGCGAGTCCAGGGCAGGGCAGGGCAGGGCACGGGGCGAGTCCAGGGCAGGGCAGGGCAGGGGGCGACACTCAGTAGTTTTTGAAGGTGTGGTAGTCCCTGAAGCAGTCACCCAAGCAGAGTGCAACTTTGCACTCCGCGCACATTGAGGTGACTCTTTTGGTGACGTGGGGTTTTCTCACACTGGAGCTGCAGACGTGGCACTGCACCTGCCTGTGACGAGTGCCAATCAGCTCGGTGTTGGTTGGGCAATGGGTAGTGTCTTTCGACACCCAGCTGGATTCTGTCAGGAATGTGATCCCCACACCATGCCGTACGTCTGTGAGTGGTGGTGCCATACTTCTCCAGGAGTTGGTATGCCACGTTATACACGAACTCCCGGAATTTCAGCTTCTGGTTTGGGGACATCTCCCTCTTCACCAACCACAAGTTGTAGGCGTTGAGCATCGTGATGTCAACTAGGTGGAGGAAGAGCTTGTGATACCACTTCACAGTCTTCCTCAGACACTCAACGCCTGACAGCTGACAGTCAGACTTATCCACCAGGAGCATGTTCTTGGTATAGTCCACTACCATGTCAGGCTTGTAGATGGTCTTCCTGGTTTTGTAGTGGATTTTACCAGAGTCCATCTGGGCACCTGTGTGGACGGTGGAAAGCAGGTGGACGTCTCGTTTGTCATTCCACTTCAGGGCTATCACTTTCCCGGACTTTTCTAGCTGCTTGTATTTCTGCCCCTTTCGTCGCCTTCTTCGGACATGCCTCTCGCGGTGTTCCTGGGCCACTTCGTCTTCAGAAAGTGTGTCACTGGAGGAGGCATCTGTAAGAGGAATGATATTACCGGTGAACTTAGGCATAAATTTTCTTGTCTTTCTGACAGTCCCACATGACCCCGTTTGGTTGTCATGAAGAAACTGGCAGAGAGCAGGAGAAGTATACCAGTTGTCAGTGTAGATGATATGGCCTTTGCCCAGGTAAGGTGCCAACATTTTCCTGACGATGGCACCTGACATGCCCATGGGGTCACCGGCAGCGGCTTTCGGTAGGTCAATGTCAGTGCCTGTATACACGATCATGTCAAGCACTATTCCAGTTTCACAGTCAAACAAAACGAAGAGCTTGATTCCGAACCTATGCCTTTTCAAGAGGATATACTGCTTGAAAACAAGACGTCCTTTGAAGAGCACGAGCGACTCATCAATCACCAAATTGAGGAAGGGGTAAAAGTATTTCCTATACCTCTCCAACAACATGGTGAACAGATCCCGAACTTTCCATATCCTGTCAATCCTGTTAGGATTTTCGTTGTCTGCAAAGTGCATAAATCTTAGCAGCAACAAAAATCTGTCACGAGTCATGAACTTATTGAAAGTTGGGGTGGCGATGAGAGGGTCGTGCTTCCAGTAGTGTTGCAACACATGCTTCTTGCAAAGAGGCATGAGGAACAACAAGGCAAAGAACGTCATGAATTCTTCCACAGTCGTATCCACCCAGCCTCGTATTCTCGCTTTTGGAGAAATGAAGTCTAATCTGCCAAACACCCACCTGTAGTAGGCGTTTGTTTGGGCAACGATGTAAGTCATTACCTCAAAATCGAAAAAAGCGAGGAAGAAGTCGCTTTCGTTTGCGTGCTCGTCACAGGGCCAGTCGTCAGTTGTACCTGACGTCCCAGGATTGAACTGGGGCACGTCAGGTACAAAATTGACCCCGTCAGATCACTCGAACGAAGGCATGCCAGGGATCGGAATGTCGTCTGCGTCTGCTTCTGCGTCTGAAATATCGCTTCCATGGTCGCGATACAACACAGCATCATCATCACCCTCCTCTTCACTTGACAGACGCCCTTCCTCATTCTCGTCACCGACGTCGGACTCACTGCCACTGTCCACTCCCAAATCCCCCCACCCTTGGTCCCGTGCTAGGGCGTCGTCGTCGAAACCCGGGCTGCCAATGCCCTGCGAATCATCATGAAACAGCAGGGCGGCATATTTGGATGGTGTCAGAGTTTTTCGGGTCACTGTATCACGTACGGGAGTCTTATGGACAGGGACAGAAGGGCCGGCAGGGGCGGCGTCGGCAGGGGCGGCAGTGGTGCGTGGTCTTGTGGCCCTAGAGGCAGGCAAGATGATGGTGGTGCCTGTCGCCCCTTTCCCTTTCTCTTTCCCTGCTCCTTGGGCAGGGGCGGCAGGGGCAGCAGGGCCGGCAGGGACAGCAGGGCCGGCAGGGCCAGCAGTCGCTTTCCCTCTCCCTTTCCCCTTCCCCTTCCCCTTTCCTTTTCCTTGGGCAGGGGCAGCAGGGGTGGCAGGGGCAGCAGGGCCAGCCGGGCCAGGGGCGGCTGGTGGTGGTGGTGGTGGTGGTAGGGTCACTGTGGCAGGCGTACGGGTTCTCTTCCCTACGCCCGTGCCTTTGATTTTGCCTTCCCCCGCAGGTTCTGCAGCCCTAGGGCGGCCTCCTGCGTCGCTGGTACTGGTGGCAGGGGTGGCAGTGGTGGTGGTAGTGGTTGATGCAGTGGCCTGGGTCGTGGTGGCAGTGTTCCGAAACACCAATGACCTCTGTACCTTTGCCGTGCTTGCATGTGTTTTCCGTGCTTTGGGTGCTGGTGTTTCGTCCTCCGAGCTGTAGGGCGTGTCATACTGGTAGCTAGGGTCTTTAGCAGCCACCCTCTGCCTTCCACGGTGGCTGACACCACCAGAAGGAGGGCTGGTTGTGTCATCAGGGAGCGAGCATGAGGGACGTGTGGGCTCCATGACTAGTGCTTGGTTACTGGCGCGGTGGTGCTTGCACGAGTGCGGTGCGAGCGTGTGGCGGGGTGGTGTCGAGAGTTGACATGTAGTACTATACCCACACCAATTTTTAGCCGCCTGCCTATAAACGCGCGGTTTTGGTACGCGTTCAAAAGCCTCGCTCTTAAGAGTCTTCCCGCAGTCCGCCGGGGGAACTCTTAAGAGTTTTCCTGCAGCTCCCGGGTTAATGATGATAATGACTGGTAGTGATGATGGTGACCGATCGCAGAGTTGGGTATGCCGTTTTGATTTTGGGCGAAACGGCACGTCTACTTTATTACATAGCAGGAAGCCACCCATTGTTTTTATCAACTCTGCGTAAGCAGAGTGGTATCGCCCCCCGTATAGTGGTACATTCTAACCGAAGTGTCTGTCTGTCTGTCTGTCTGTATGTCCGTCCGAGAACTCCTCCTAGACCGTTTGACGGATTTTCACCAAACTTCACACGAACCTTCGGTGCGTGAATTCGACGGTAATAAAAAATTTGTTTTTAATTTGTGCAATAGTTATGATCTTAGGTCCTAAAAATGGTTTCCCCCCAACAGCCCCCCCTCAACCAGCCCCCTTCCCTT
>CM064533.1:36583038-36593038 GCA_032716605.1 Paralithodes platypus
TCCTCTGAATTCTCAACTTTATGGCTCAAACTTTCCTGTCATTCTCTTACTAAATATTTCTGTGCTGTCTATCTTTCCCCTAACTCTACCAACTTTCCCAAATTCTTTGACTATCTAAACTCTACAGTGGAACACATTCTATCCATTTCTCCTTTCTCAGAAATCTCCATCTTAGGAGATTTCAACGTTCACCACCGCCAATGGCTCTCCTCGCACACTACTGATCCACCTGGTGAACAAGCTTACATCTTTTCTATCCTAAATGACCTAGAGCAGTTAGTTCAGCAACCCTCCCGTATCCCGGATCGCATCGGAGATCGGCCCAACATTCTTGACCTGTTTCTAACTTCTAACCCTTCTTCTTATACTGTCGATCTTTTCTCTCCTTTGGGCTCCTCTGACCATAAACTTATCTCTGTCACCTTTCCTATCTCCCCAGTACGGCCCCCCGATCCTCCTAGCCGGCGGCGCTTGTGGCACTTTGGCGCTGCCGACTGGGAGGCTTTCCGGCAGTACTTCTTTGATTTCCCATTGAATGATTTCTGTTTCCGTGGCCGAGGACCCTCAGAGAGTGCTGAACGCATTACCGAGGTAATCCTATCGGGCATGGAAGCATAAATTCCATTCTCTTTCTCTCAGATTAATGCTAAAAATCTTGGTTTACTCACGCCTGTTCTACTGCTGTCCGCAATAAGGAGGAAGCATTCAAACGGTACCGACGCCTTACAACTCAAGACTCTCATTCTTCATATGTTTCTGCCCGGAATCAAGCCAAATCTGTTCTTCGACTTGCCAAACACTCTTTCATCAATAATAAATGCACTGAACTATCCAAATCTAGCTCTTCCTAAGCTTTCTGGCATCTAGCCAAAAACCTCTCCAACAATATATCTTCCTCATCTTTCCCTCCCCTTTCCCACTCTGATGGCACAACCATCACTTCTTCCTCTGACAAAGCTAAACTCTTCGCTCAAACTTTTGCTAGAAACTCCACCTTGGATGATTCCGGTGTATTCTTCCCTCTCCACCCTCCTCTCTCTTACTTATGCCTAATATCCTAATCTCTTCTAAAGATGTACTTTCTACCCTCTCTGGGCTTACCACTAATAAGACGTACGTTCCGGACGGTGTTCCTCCTGTTGTTCTCAAAAACAGTGCTTCCGTGCTGACTCCCTGCCTAGGCAAACTCTTTCGTCTCTGTCTATCCTCTAACGTCTTCCCTTCATGCTGGAAGTTTGCTCACATTCAAACTGTCCCAAAGAAGGGTGACCGTTTCAACCCTCCAACTATCGTCCAATTGCTCTCATCTCTTGTCTTTCTAAAGCTTTTGAAACTATTTTTGCTTCCAAATTTCTTAAGCATTTCTTTTCTCCTAATCTGCTCTCAGATCGCCAGTATGGCTTCCTTAAGGGTCGCTCTACTGGTGATCTTCTTTCATATCTTACTAACTCTTGGTCATCCTCCTTTCGGGACTTCGGTGAGACTTTTTCTGTTGCACTAGACATATCGAAAGCCTTCGATAGAGTCTGGCATAAATCTTTAATTTCTAAACTACCCTCCTTCGGTTTCTATCCCTCCATCTGTGCCTTTGTCTCTAATTTCCTTTCTGGCCGTTCCATAGCCGCAGTTGTGGACGGCCATTGTTCACTTCCTCACCCTATAAACTCTGGTGCTCCTCAGGGCTCTGTCCTATCTCCTATTATCTTTCTAATTTTTATAAATGATCTCCTTAACTGTACCTTAATTCCCATCCATTCATACGCAGACGACTCAACCTTACACTACTCCATTAGTTTTTCAGAACGCCCCAGCCAGCAATCCCTCAACGACAAACGTAATGAAGCCATAGAACTCTTAATTTCTGATCTAAATACTATTTCCAATTGGGGCAGAGAAAACCTTGTTAACTTTAATGCTTCCAAAGCCCAATTTCTCCATCTATCTACCCGTCAGGATCTCCCAGCGGACTATCCCTTATTCTTCAACAATACAAAAAGCAACCCTTCATCTTCTCTCAATATTCTTGGTGTCTCTTTTTCTTCTGCTCTCATTTGGAAGGACCATATTACCAGTCTTGCTAAGGCAGCCTCCCAGAAGCTGGGTGTGCTCAACCACCTTAGGGGGTTCTTTTCCCCTGCACAGCTTCTTGCTCTGTACAGGGGCATAGTGCGCCCTTGTATTGAGTATTGTTCACATGTGTGGGGAGGTTCCTCTCACACCGCTCTCCTAGACAAAGTGGAAAGGAAGGCCTTTCGTATCATTAACTCCCGTCCACTCACCAACTCTCTGCAATCTCCCTCTCTCTGCCGCAATGTTGCATCTCTCTCGCTATTCTATTGCTACTATAATAATCAGTGTTCCTCAGAGCTATCCCAGTGCATACCACCTCCTTTACGTAGGGCACGTGGTACCCGTCTTGCAACTCAATCCCACCCCTACTCTGTGCAACTCTCCAACCCAAGAGTGAAACGTTACTCTCAAACTATCTTCTACTCAACAGCTGAGCTCTGGAACTCTCTCCCAGAATCAGTCTTTCCCTCTTCCTATGACTTAAATTGCTTCAAACTCTGTGTGTCCAGGCATTTTGGCTCGAACGTCCCTTGATTTTGGCCCTGTCACTCTTTCAACTATGGGGGAGGCACTTGCTATAGGCAGTTCTGCCTTTTGCCTCCCTCAATCACATAGAAAAAAAAATAAAAATTGCCCACATACATTCTGTTCCTCGTCGTGATCTATATATGAAAGCAAAATAATATAAATACATTGCGAATATGGTTTCGTTTAATTACCAGTTGACTAGTCAGATGAGTTAACCACGGCGTAAGAAACGACACTAGCCCATAATATTTTCATGTATCACGGAGGGGAACAGAATGTATGTGGGTAACTGTACCTTTAGAAAATGTAAGCACAAAATTAAGGAGTCCATGTTCTGACTTGAAGAACTGTAAATAACGTAAATATTGGGATATTCTTTATAATTTGAGTAATGTCAGTATGTACACGTGTATAAATAGTGTAGTGTGTGTCTAAGCTCGAATCAGAATACAATAACACTATTTCATTGTCTGCTAAAGAGCTCCTGCTCAGCAGACAATGCCGTGTGATCTTTCTAATGTATGTATAATTTTTAGATAATGGTAATGTTTTATGGCAATATATCTTGAATTTTGAAAAGTACATTCAACTCTGCCTGATGCAGTCATAATAGTTCCCCTAAAAAAAAAAATATATATATATATATATACTGTATATACTGTATATATATATACTGTATATGCCTAATATGAAATACAAATAATAATACAATACGTAAATACATAAATGGAGATATATTTAGTACAAGTAACTATTGTCCCATTGCCCTTTCTACTGTGTTATCAAAGATATTTGATATTATTAGTTTATATAGATGTTCTGAATTCCTTGGTACCAGTGACGATTAATTTGCGTACAAGAATAATCATGGAACTTGTATCGCCATTACACTGCTGACAAACGTAGGAATGGAATACACCTCCGTTATCACGGGTTTGGTTATAGCGTTTCACCGTTATCACGCATACCTAAAAAACCCAACTATTCTGTTACCACGGGTCCTAGAGCCGTTATCGCGGCCCCTCTCTGACGGGAAAACTCGAAAATCCCGCCTGTTTACGTCACCGCCAAGCATGGGGTGATTCAGCAGCTGATTGGCTTGACGTCAGAGCTAGGTGAGGCTTTCATTGGCTGTTTTTTCAGTTATTATATTTATTAATCATGTATCATACAGTGGAGCACCGAAAACAAGAGCAATAATAATGAAAGATAAATAAAGCGTCACTTGCGCAGTGTTGCCACAGCTTGGGGTTTTATACATGATCTTGGGTTTTCGACACCTGCCTTGGAGTCTTGGATATTTATATATATATATATATCTTGGGTTTTTATACGTGATCTTGGAGATTTTAAGTCAGGTTCCTTGGACTTTTCTATTTTATCCAGTGACACTGCACTTGCGCATTTTCCATCCGCCATCTTTGTTGTCGTCAACATAAGCCAGACGTTTCTGAGTCCACCCGCCTTTTACTTGCTTATTTGTGCCTAAACCTCTTATCTCTCACGTTTATTATGATCTCTAGTGCATTCAGTGATAGGGATGGTGGGCCTGGTGGTAATGATGTAGGAATTGAAAGCCCGAGACCATCAAAATACAGTCAATTGACGAAAGCCACGGAATCGACGATCATACGATGGGATAGGCTAGGCCTAGGCTATGCTAAATATGATTATGTTTTTAAATAAAGTCTATGTGGTAAGTAATATCCTCATAATATGTATTTTATATATTTTCAATAGATATTTATTGGATGCAGGCTTATTTAAGGGGAGAAATGGGTACTTGGACGAATCTGGGGGTCGAAAAGTTGGGACCTGGGAACCAACTTATTTTTCCCCATAAGTTATTAAGTTCCATTATCGCGGTTCTCGTTATAGCGGCACTAATTAGGCACCAATTAGGCGCGATAACAGAGGATTGAGTGTAGTCGGAATACATCTGTGTATACACGTTTTATGGGCAAGTCCAAGGCTTTTGACAAAGTCTGCCATGCTCAACTCTTTCGACTCCTGTCGTAACGAGGTGTACTGCACCTCAGTATATTGTGTATATCTTGCAAATTGTGCACTCTAATATATTAAATGAGTGTGCGATAAGGTGAATTCTTTGCATCAGATTTTTGTCAGTATCGTTTGGAGTTAACAGGGATGCATAATTTCATCGTATATATTCAACGTTTATGTTAAAGATATGATTTACTAAACCTAAAAATAATAATCTAGTATGTGTAGTCAGCGATATAATTATTAAACGCATGCTCTACGCATATGACATTGTAATGTTTAGCCGGTCCAAGGCTGGATTTGCAACAGATAGTTAAATATAGGTGTCGACAACATATCCTCAGTCAAACTAAATCCCAGTGCTAATAAATCTAAATGCATGATGTTCAGTAAATATATATGTGATAGGATTCCTGGCACTAGTATGCTGATTAATAGCACTGAGATTGAATGTGTCAATCAAATAATGTATCTGAGATTCACATAACCACACAATAATAATGAGTCTGGAAATTGAGTTTGTATAGAGAGTTATGTGTTTGATCAAATACTCTCTCTCGTGACTACTGTATTAATAAGGTGAAATGCTTACTATTAAATAGCTTTTGTACATCAGTTTACTACTTTATCATAGGTGCTAAAGGCGAAGGTATGTGATGTGAATAGACTTAGAATCTGCTATAATGCATAGTATCACAACGGTTGAAGAAAACCTTTTAATATTCAGGTACAGTGTTGCATATCTGCAATAATAAGTGCTAGGTGACTGATAAGGACCGCTGGAACTCCTGTTTCACCACCTGGCCTCCCTAGCTGATCCTTTCAGTGACTGATCAATATTGAGGGCTACCCCAGTCTGCCCTCCAAAACACCTTCTCCTCCTATCAATACATTATATTACAAAAACCTTACATACTACACTAATTTTTCAAAAATAAAAAATTATGCAACATCGAACCGCCTCGGAGTCCCCATGGGTTGGGGGGTGGGGGACAAGAAATGCCTCCATCAGTCTGTCCCTTGATAATGACTCGCCAAAATGCTCTGGACCACCACCTTCTACTCTTACTATTAATGTCTGTAACATTCGTGGCCTTTCCTCTAACTTCCACTCTGTGGAACACCACCTCTCCTCTGCCAACACTTATCTTCTCTTTTTCACCAAGACACAGTTGTCTAAAACTAATGACAGCAAACCCTTCTCTGTATCCTTCTACTATCTCTTTCCTCAGTTTTGAGCAAAAGGTGGATGTTGCGTCTATGTACACAACAATCTTGCTTTCTCTCGTGTTCCCAACTTAGATTCTTCTGAAGTCTCAACTCTTTGTCTAAAACTTTCTTGTCACTCTCAAACTAAATATTTCTGCGCTTTCTATCTCTCCCCTAATTCTACTGACTATCCGAAATTCTTTGACTATCTAACTTCTAAAGTGGAACACATTCTATCCATCTCTCCTTTTGCAGAAATCTCCGTCTTAGGAGATTTCAATGTTCACCACCACCAATAGCTCTCCTCTGTTTCCACTGACCAACTTGGTGAACAAGCCTACATCTTTTCTATCTTAAACGACCTAGAGCAGTTAATCCAGCAACCCACCCGTATCCCGGATTGCTTCGGCGATTGGCCCAATATTCTTGACTTATTTTTAACCTCTAACCCTATAACCCAGCTTATACTGTAAATCTTTTCTCTACTTTGGGCTCCTCCAACCATAAACTAATGTCTGTCACCTGTCCTATCTCTCCAGTACGGTCACCCGATCTTCCCAGCCGGCAGCGCTTGTGGCACTTTCGCGCTGCTGACTGGGAGGCTCTTTGGCAGTACTTCTTTGATTTCTCATGGAATGACTTTTTCTTCTGTGGCCGAGAACCCTCGGAGAGTGCTGAACGCATTACCGAGGTAATCCTTTCGGGCATGGAAGCATACATTCCATTTTCTGTCTCTCAGTCTAATGTAAAAAAATCTTGGTTTACTCACGCTTGTTCTACTGCTGTCCGCAACAAGGAGAAAGCATTCAAACAGTACCGACGCCTTAAGATTCAAAAATCTCATTCTTTCTATGTTTCTGCCCGGTATTAAGCCAAATTTGTTCTTCGACTTGCCAAACACTCTTCCATCAATAAATGCACTGACCTATCCAACTCTAGCTCTTCCCAAGCTTTCTGGCATCTAGCCAAAAACCTCTCCAACAATTTGTCTTCCTCGTTTTTCCCTCATCTTTTCCAATCTGATGGCACAACCATCACTTCTTCCTCTAACAAAGCTGAACTCTTCGCTCAAACTTTTGCTAGAAACTCTACCTTGGATGATTCCGGTGCTATTCCTCCCTCTCCACCCCCCTCTCCTACTTATGCTTAATATCCTAATCTCTTCTAAATATGTATTTTCTTCCCTCTCTGGGCTTAATACTAAAAAGGCGTACGGCCCGGACGGTGTTCCTCCTGTTGTACTCAAAAACTCTGCTTCCGTGCCGACTCCCTGCCTAGGCAAACTCTTTCGTCTCTGTCTCTCCTGTAACGTCTTTCCTTCTTGATGGAAGTTTACTCTCATTCAACCTGTCCCAAAGAAGCGTGACCGTTCCCAACCCTCCAACTATCATCCAATTGCTCTTATCTCTTATATCTTTAAAGTTTTTGAAACTATTCTTGCTTCCAAATCTCTTAAGCATTTCTCTTCTCATAATCTACTCTCAGATCGCCAGTATGGCATCCTTAACCCTTAATTAGCGGCTCACCACATAAGTCGAGTTAAATAAAGCTGGACTATGTGGCGGCGCTCGACATAACTCGAGTGGCAATTTCAGCACGTAATGTTGCTGAGAGAGAGAGAGACAAGTGGTGGCAGGAGAGTAGCGAGCGTATGACTGCTCCAGACCACCGCGGCGAACATACTGACACGAATCCCAGCTCCCTCCTCCCTCTCTCACTCGCTATATAAGGAATTGTATCGGGAAAGTGGCTAATTACATGCTTTTTGCACTCGCGTTGCACGGTTATTGCAAGAAAACTAGCCATCATAAAAGGATCGTTATGGTGTCATTCGAAAGCTCTGTTTATGCCCTTTCAGGGATAGGTACTTGTTTTACGTTCTGGGTCTTATTTAGGCATGAAAATGATCACGTAAACAGCCCTATTTTGGCTAAAAACACCCCGCTGGGCGGTACATATAAATAAACCGCATAGGCCGCTCGTAAGGTGTTAAAGGTCGCTCTACTGGTGATCTTCTTTCATATCTTACTAACTCTTGGTCATCCTCCTTTCGAGACTTTGGTGAGACCTTTTCTATTGCACTAGACATATCGAAGGCCTTCGATAGAGTCTGGCACGAATCTTTAATTTCTAAACTACCCTCCTTCGGTTTCTATCCCTCCATCTGTACCTTTATCTCTAAATTCCTCTCCGGCCGTTCCATTGCTGCGGTTGTGGACGGACATCGCTCACTTCCTCATCCTATCAACTCCGATGTTCCTCATGGCTCTGTCCTATCTCCCATTCTCTTTCTAATTTTCATAAATTATCTTCTCACCTGTATCTTCAGTCCTATCCATTCATACACAGACGACTCTACCTTACACTACTCAATTAGTTTTCCTGAACGCCCCAGCCAGCAATCCCTCAAAGATAAACGTAATGAAGCCATGCACCACTTATCTTCTGATCTAACTAATATTTACAATTGGGGCAGAGAAAACCTTGTTAACTCTAATGTTTCCAAAACCCAATTTCTTCATCTTATTACCCGTTCAGAACTCCCAGAGGACTATCCCTTACACTTCAACAATACAAAAATCAATCCTTCATCTTCTCTCAATATTTTCGGTTTCTCTTTTTTATTTCTGGCCTCTCTTGGAAGGACCATATTACCAGTCTTGCTAAGCCAGCCTTCCAAAAGCTTGGTGTGCTCAACTGCCTCAAGGGGTTCTTTACCCCTGCACAGCTTCTTGTTCTGTACAGGGAACAGTGCATCCTTGTATTGAGTATTGTTCACATGTGTGGGGAGGCTCCTCTCACACCGCACTCCTAGACAAAGTAAAAAGGAAAGCCTTTTGTATCATTACCTCCCGCTCACTCACCAACTCTCTGTAATCTCTCTCTCTTCGCCGCAATGTTGCATCTCTCTCAATATTCAATTGCTACTATAATAATCAATGTTCCTCAGAGCTTGCCCAGTGTATACCACCTCCGGGTACGTAGTACCCATCTTGCAACACAATCCCACACCTACTCTGTGCAACTCTCCATCCTAAGAATGAAATGGTATTTTCAGACTTTTTTCTATTCCACTGCTGAGCTCTGGAACTCTCTCATAATCAGTCTTTCCCTCTTCCTATGACTTAAATTGCTTCAAATGCCGTGTGTCCTGGCATTTTGGCTCGAACGTCCCTTGATTTTGGCCCTGTCACTCTTTCAACTCTGGGGGAGGCACTTCATACAGTCAGTTCTGCCTTTTGTCTCCATCACTCACATAGAATAAAACCCAAATGTTCAACTTGGTATTTAAAAACTGTTCTGAAGTTCAACGCAAGGCTTAAAGCACCAAGAAATGAAATAATTATACATTTTGCAAGCATAAATTATCGTCATCATCTATAATCTATACTATAATTATGAAGGCCAATCCCTTTCACCTAATGGTTACATATGCAATATTATATACATTGTATTTTTATCCTTTATTATTATATATCAACTTTAGTTTTTAACATTTATGTTTGAAATATGTATAAATCTGACTTATACTAAATGAATAATAATATTGTTACTATTATCATTATTAGTATTGTTATTATTAGGGGTTCAACCCCTACGGGGAACCCCTATTGTAATCATTAAACCCGGATATTCATCCAAATTATATATCTTTATGCGCCAGTTTCGACGCAATAACTCCAGAACCGCTTTTTGGATCGGGATCAAACTTTCACAAGAGGTGCGTTTTTGTATTGGGCAACTTTTCATATGCTAAACATCCGGCATGGTGGCCAAATAGGTCCGTGGCAGCCGATTTCCCGGAAAACTTGACACCTAAATTAGTCTGTGAGCTGGACCTGGAATTTAGGAGTTTGAGTACCAAAAAGCTGAATAAATTTCATGTGTATTTTCAGTTAGGGGGATGTCTGAAGTGTTCGGAAATGGGTGATGGCCACCCCAAATTTGTAGCTAAATACCTTTTCGGCAGCCATCTTTGATATTAATCGTAGAGTTTTCACCAAATATTTCTATTTTAGAAAACAAATTCTATGTTCTCAACAAAAGGTCATAGACACTTCTACTTGGTCTCATTTTATTCATATTAACATTCTGCATCTGTTGGTGTATAATACATAGGATTTCATTCATATTGTCGGTTCACAATTTTAGAAATGTAAAAAAAAAAATCAGATTTTTAGCATTTTTC
>CM064533.1:36598038-36624254 GCA_032716605.1 Paralithodes platypus
TTGAGGTAGTAACGATCTACGGCACCCTTCTTCAGACTAAAGCCTTTCGTCCCACCAGATGTCTGGGTGTCTTTATTGACCGTCTCCTCTAGTGTTTGATCTATAGGTATTCGTCCAAAAGGGTTTGTTGGTCGAAGTTGTACTGAAAAGCCACCTTTCTCAAAATGTGAATATAAATCAGGGCTATTTTGCTCCAAATGTGACTTTTGATTATAGTACACTGGAAGGTATCTGGAGTAGTTTGTCTTGTCCATGGCAAAACACCAGGGTATCATTTTACGGATGTGTGCGAGGGGAAGGCTCCAATTACCCTCGCGATCAGCCCGAATCAAACCAAGCAATACCTCAACAATATCTATATAATTCATCCAAAAGGCAGATAGTTGTCCACAGTCATGTCATAGTAGGTTCAAATAATCCTTCAAGAGATCCAGAATCCTTTGACAGGAGTTATTGTCCAGAGCAGACTCGAGGGTTGCTGAGCATGTGTTATCATGTAGATCTGCAATGATATGTAATGTGTCATTCAGATTCTGAAGGTTGTTGATATGATTAATCTCCAGCCAGTCTAAAAATCCAGACCAAGCAAGTCTCATCAGAGCTTCATATGTGAGCTTGTGAAGTCGGTTGCCCCGGTTGTATTGTTTCCCTTCCAGCACCTTGTCAATCGATCCTTCTGCTATTACCTCTGACTCAACAGCAAGATCTCTAAGTCCTGCACTCCCAAACATCTTTCCTATAATAGATAACAAATTACAAGAATATGGAAGTTGCCCATTAATAGAATAATAGTCTCAAATTGGGGTTGATGATTCCATAAAACTTCTGATGCCTTTGCATATAGGGCCTGGTCCATGACGACAGCAATTTTTTTTAAGTTGTAATTGCTTTTGGATAGCTACAGATTGACACAATATCTCATATACAGTGGAGGTGTTTGTTGCTGGGGCATTGATGGTTGGTAAGTATCCAACTGTATCTGCTGATATAGTCAAGTTGTCACACGTTCTGATATTAAATCCTGTCCATGAATTGATTGTTTGATGAGTAGATTCATGGGCCCATGCAATTATCCAGAGAAGATTTTTGTTTTCTGCAACTGTAATGATCTCAGTCATTGGGATGAATGAATTGGCCAGTGTTAGTGGTGGTGGACCAGCTCTTTTACTGGAGATGTAAATGGGCAGGGTAGTATCTAATGGTTCTATACTAAGTTTCTTTTCTCTCTTATCAATGGTTAGTTTTTCCTTTGCTGGTGGTTGACATGATAAGGTAAGAGGTTGTACAATAATTCCATTAACACGATGAGATGAACCAGATCCACTTAGTGTTTCCTCCAGTCGATCAATGTTATCAAATGGAAGTACAGTGGGCACAAGTGTCTGAGTTCCTGAAGGCAGTGTAAATTCACAACTAGTGCTACGAATCTTTTCAATACAAAGAGCAGTGTCAACCTCTTCTAACTTAGTGTACTAACAAGAGTGACCAAGGCGGTTGAGAATCTTAACCAGTTCTACATTTCCAGTCAATGTCTTAACAGCCCATGGAAGAAGGATATGTTTTGGTGTCAGGGTCTTTCCATTGGAAACAACATTTAGAACATCTTGTCCCATAGACCAAGCCAATCGGTTTACACGGTCTGAAGGAGTACATTCACTTTGGTCTCCCCCAAGAAGGACCCTCAAAAACTGATTCAGGCAATTGGGGAGTTCAGCATAGTGATAATCAAGCTCTTTTGGAATTGGAGGCCATGGCTGCTGCTTGATACAACTCGATTTTATACTGTCACGCAGAACTAACGCAGCCTTAACAATCAGTTGTGAACAATGTTCTTCAGTTTTGTAAGCCTTGAGTTTTGCTTGAAGGTCACTCAGTTCATGAGCCATAGAATCTGGTGATAATGTATGTGGTCGCAGGTAAACAGTATGTCCAACATTAAACAAGGTCAAGGTCTTACCAAACTCATTTTCTAGATGCCTACGAAGGTGTTTTTTACTTGATTCTTCTATCTCAATGTGTTCCTCATTCAGGTATGATCCTAATTTCCATGTAAGATCATTCAGTGGGATTAAGCGAGGGTCTTTGAAGATATCTGTTCGAATATAGTCATACAACTGTTGCAATGCCTTTTTTTCAAACACAGCATAATTATTGTCATCAGATTTGTTATCTACATTCAAGTCTTTACATGGACATGTATATAATTTATTACAAGAAGCATGGTAGTGTGCTTCAGCTGCCACGATATCCCTTGCAGTAATAGCAAGAAGTCTTTCATCACAGTTTTTTATTGCTATGTCACGAATAGTTTTGTCGGCTCTCATTTCAACTGCTTGAATCAAAGGTTCCCTGCTATGTGTGCCCTTCACATACTTAGACTCTTTTTCACAAAAAATACATATTTTATCAAAGACACGTGAATGTTCTTGAGTATTTCCTTGTCGCAATGATTGTATAATAGAGGTATTTTCATGCTCATTCAACACTTGACTCTCAAATTGTTTTTGTAGCTTGACAAGTGTTTTTTTGTGAGTGAATGTCGATCTGCATTCTCGATGATACTGAATACTAGGCACACAATTCTGTTCTACATGTAATGTTGTGATTGGCTTGAAACAACGAATCTTTGCCGCTTCATGAAGTGTTTTCCACGATCTCAAATCTTGCAGGCCAACAAGTACGTCTCGGGGCGAGTTCATTCCACATATGATGCATGGGTCCACCTTGCGTTGCTTCTGTGAGGTCTCCTCCATATTTTCTATTGACCTGAAACAAGAGAAATATGATTTTATTAGACTCATTAAATGGAATAATTGTACTAGTTAATGATGAAATGACAGTTAAAGTTTGGTTTATAATGAATATTACTACTAGTAGTAGTAGTAGTAGTAGTAGTAGTGGTCATAGTATTAGTAGTAGTAATAGAAGTAGTAGTAGTAATAGTATCTGTACATTGTGTAATTTTTTCTAACTGAAGTGTAATATAGGCTCAATGAAGTTGTCACTAGACCGTTTGGCCGTTTGGCCACTTACCGCACCAACCAGGAAAATTACTTTTTCATATATATATTTTTTCTAACCAATAGTGTGTGTTTCCGGTTTATATAACTAGTTCTATGGATAGCTAATATATGTATCTACATGGCACAAAACAAAATTTGACTAGAACATTTATCATTCGGTTATGAGAGGAAACTTTAGATGACCGATTTTGAAAAATGCTAAAAATCTGATTTTTTTTTTTACATTTCTCAAATTGTGAACCGACAATATGAATAAAATCCTATGTATTATACACCAAAGGATGCAGAATGTTAATATGAATAAAATGAGACTAACTAGAAGTGTCTATGACCTTTTGTTGAGAACCTAAAATTTGTTTTCTAAAATAGAAATATTTGGTGAAAACTCTACGATTAATATCAAAGATGGCTGCCGAAAAGGTATTTAGCTACAAATTTGGGATGGCCATCACCCATTTCCGAACACTTCAGACATCCCCCTAACTGAAAATACACATGAAATTTATTCAGCTTTTTGGTACTCAAATTTCGTGCAGCTCACGGACTAAATACCGTCTCTCCCACTCATAGGAAACGAATGGGCTTTGGCATACGGACACCACTAATAATGCTCCGCAAATGTTATAGAGAAGGTTTTGCTTTTGCATGTGGGGGTTTTTCCGGCAATCTTGAAAAAAACTCGAATTCCACTTAAAATTCCACATCTTGAAAACTGCGCCGATGATCAAAGCCATGCTTGCGTAGTTGGGTGAGGCTCGCGATTCCGAACGTTTTGATACCAAAAGAATATAAAGGGGTGGAATAGTTTGACCGCAGCATTGAAAACTGTCTATTCTTGAATGACTTTAAAACCGCATTCGCTACCCACAAAAAGTTTACCGTCTACAGTCTATAGGCTTCCACGCATCCCCCAGTTTTGCTTAATAACATAGTCAGTTTATTATTCAGATCTATAATTTTGTTTTTATTTAACTCTCTCAAAACAGTTAGAGTCCCTACGAATTCCAGCAATTATTTAGCCAACCTACCTATACCTACCTACCCTACCAAATAATAATGATAATTCAAATTTATTTTTGGTGAATGACAGAGTATTGGCTAAGGTTTTTAACAATTCCTCCCTTTGCCAAATGCTTAGTTTAAGAACAATGATATAAACCTTTAAAGTTTTGGCAATTGCCTGTGTGACTTACCCTGCCCTTCCTTCCTACCTCCCTCCTCCCTCATATCTAGCAAATTTATCAACAACCACTCTAGTGAACTTTCGGTATTTAGTTTATTCAGCTTAATACTATTTATCCACATAAAATAGAAACCTATCACGATTTTTGTCTAATACAACCATAGACAGTGCTATTACATATTATTTGAACATGATGTCGAATTTAGCAGTTGCTATTTACCTTGAACAGTAATGACAGAACCGAAAGCTTCTCTTGCCGTGTAGTACTCAAAGAAAGCAGGGTTACTTAAGCCGGCCCATACCGAACTGTTACCAAGTCAGAGATTCAGAGGTTACTTTCACAATGCATTATAACCCTAGACAGACACCAATATACCACTATATCATACAAATATCACTACAAAAAAGATAGGAAAATATTATATTAATGTCCTAGGTATTTGAAATTATGCAAATGAGTAAAATCTATCATGATATAATGATAATGGGATTCATTAGTATCTGGCAACAGTGTTGCACTATAATTTTCTGAACGTATGCTAAACTTCGGAATATTTATCCCATTAATATACACATCTATCAATATTTAAATTTAATACAACCATACACAGTGCTATTACATATTATTTGAACATAAGGTAATTTTTTTGAAAAGACTCGCAGCGTTATTATACATAATTTATTAGGGAAAGTGAAGCTCTATGGAATCCTTATAATATACTCACATAGATTCTACTGTGGGAGAATAGTTGTTTTGATGTAAATACTACCGCAACTACGAATCTTGTTTCCGAGACCTAGTATATTAACCTAACCATACAACCTAACCTAACCTAACCCTAGAGTGCCCTAGACCCAGTACGTGGGATACAACACTAGCCCTTGCAAGTTGCATGCCAGCTACTGTGGGTTCATATATTAGACATACAGTAACATCTTTGTAGAACATAACACTTTACCGTAGCGAGTGTACTCCATTTCGAACACGTCCGTAGCAGAGCTCTCAAGATTGTGGGACTGAGTTTGTTTACGCGCGGGACTATATTTATATCGACAAAATCGAGTTACAAAACTTATCAAAACTACTCTACCACAACGGAATCTATGTGAGTATATTATAAGGATTCCATAGAGCTTCACTTTCCCTAATAAATTATGTATAATAACGCTGCGAGTCTATTCGCGATAATCATCGAACATAATATAGGATGGTCTTTCCTTTAAACCATTTTCTATATCTATTCACGAAAAATATAGGCCTAGCCTAGGCAGCGCTACCGGTAGGTACGAATTTATCAGTTCGAATTTTGATTGACAGTGGAATTAGGTCTAGGCCTAGCCTAGGGCTTAACATGGGATACTGTTTGGGGGTTGGGAATAGGCTCAGGCTGCTTTAGGCCTAATTAGGTAAAAATAGTCAAATCGAGACAATTGCACAGCCAACATAGCCTATTAAGCAAATATTTTACCAATCTACAATAGGCCTGGTCTATTCGCTGTAAGTAGGCAAGAAATCATGACCTATAACCTCTGTAACTAAAAAAACAACTAGAGTGATCAAGCTAATATGTCTACGATTTGGGAAGAGTCAGTCAAGGAATAGCCTAGATGTGGAAATTTGCAGCCAATTTGCTCTAGCCCTTTTTGAGATACAGAGGTAAGAGGTTATTGTTGAGGCCTCCCATCCCCCCCCCCCCCCCGATGACATATTGTCATCATCTTATATATTGCCAGCAGGGGGCAAATAACCAAAAAAAATTGCCGTCAATATAGACGCGACCTTAACCACAGCGCAACATGTAAACATGGCGGTGGTGGGGGAGGTGTCGGACATTTGCAATAAAGTTCCCGTCTATTTTGAATGCCATTGGATACAATAATATGTTGAGGGGGGCTTTGCCCCCCCTCACCCCCCCCCCCCCACCCCCCCACATAACATATTGTCGCCATCATATATATTATGTTCTATCCAACAACCAACTCTACTCCTAAAATCGATTAATGAAATATTACAAACACATGTGGCAGTCCATGGATTCGAACCCAGGACGCTCACACCGAATATCAACACCTTATGCATGACACCACGATATTGCCAGCAGGGGGCAAATAACCAAAAAAAATTGCCGTCAAAATAGACACCTTTATGAATAGGTTAGCCTTTAGGCTAGGCCTATCGGCAAGAGTTGCGTTATCGGGCGTATCACCTGACTGGGTATAGGCTATCCTAGTGTTTACTAATTTATAGGCTACCCCTTTGAAAGGACATTAGCCGGGTAGGATGTAGTTACCGGGTGTATCGCCAGCCTTGTTTACACTACGCGTACGCGTAGTGGCGTCGGACGCTTGCCATCCTTTTCCTGTCTTTAGACTGCCTTCGGATACAATAATATGTTGAGGTTGGGCTTTGCCCCCCTTCACCCCCCCATGACATATTGTCATCATATATATTTCCAGCAGGGGGCAAATAACTAAAATAAATCGCCGTCAAAATAGACGCGAACTTAACAACAGCGATCGACAAATGTAAACCTGACGGAGGCGGCGGACGTTTGCAATCATTTTCATGTCTATTTTGAATGCCAATGGATACAATAATATGTTGAGGGGTGGCTTTGCCCCCCCCCCCCCCCCCCCCCCCATGTCATGTCATCGTCATATTGCCAGCAGGGGGCAAATAACCGAAAAAATCACCGTCAAAATAGACGCGAAGTTAACCGCGGCGATCGCCCTATGTAAACATGACGACCGTACACCCTGAAACTACATCCATCCACATTAGCCTAACCTAAACTATCCTAGTATTATGGGTGGGGGCTGCCGCCCCATAGACCCAGTACGTTGGATACAAAACTAACCCTCACCTAACACCTAGTATATGTCCCTAGTACCCAGTACGTGGGATACCAAGCTAACCCTCACGTAACACCTAGTATATGTCCCTAGTACCTAGTATTTGGGATACAATACTAACCCTTACATAACACCTAGTATATGTCCCTAGTACCCAGTACGTGGGATACAAAACTAACCTTCACCTAGCATGTGTCCCTCACTCAGTACACCTTTCACCCTCACTACCGTTCGTGAGTCCTCATACATCTTCATTATCACACGCACCAGCCACTCCTCTACGCCAAATTTTCTCCTAGCCTACTGCACAAATTCTTACTTTCAGTAGATATCTTTCCTGCAGCGGCCTGACTATGAAGCTGTCGACTGTGGCACGTCCTGGCATGAAACCAAACTGCATATCATCGATAGAATGCTTTCCCTTATCATACCTTCAAAGACTCTCTCACACTCACAGACCTTCATGACTTGGCCAAGCATTTTCAGGCCTCTTATAACAGTTGCAAGGTGAGCCTAACTCTGAAATCACTAGAGAGTGCCTCCAGAACCATAAAAAAGAGGAGACAGCTTAATTACCACACTTCCCTGTTGGACTCCGACGCGAACTGAAAACTCATCACTCAGTACCCTCACGTAACACCTAGTATATGTCCCTAGTACCCAGTACCCAGTACTTTGGATACAAAACTAATGTGGGTTACAAAACTAACCTCCACCTAACACCTAGTATATGTCCCTAGTAACCAGTACGTGGGATATAAAGCTAACCCTCACCAAATATCTAGTATATGTCCCTCACTCAGCTGTACACCTTTCACCCTCACTACCGTTCGTGAGTCCTCGTACATCTTCATTATCACATGCACCAGCCACTCCTCAACGCCAAGTTTTCTCCTAGCCTACTGCACAACTTCTCTGGCCACCTTATCAAAGGCCTTCTCCCGGTCTGCAAACACAACATCAGATCCCTATATTTTAAGTACATACACTATCTTTCCCTTATCATACCTTCTAAGACTCTCTCAAAGACCTTCATGACTTAGTCAAGCATTTTCAGGACCCTTATAGCAGTTCCCAGGGGAGCCCAACTCTGAAATCACCAGATAGTGCCTCCAGAACCATAAACAAAAAGAGGAAAGGGCTTCATTAACACAGAGCCCTGGTGGACTCCGACGCGAACTGAAAACTCATCACACAGTACCGGTACATCTTTCACCCTCACTGCCGTTTGTGGGTCCTCATACATCTTCATTATCACACAAATATCTTCATGAGTTGTATTGTGCTGTGTCCTAGCACGAAACCAAACTGCATATCGTCAATATCATACCTTCAAAGACTTTCTCACAGACCTTCATGACTTGATCAAGTATTTTCAGGCCCCTATAATTTTTCCTATCCAATGAGTCCCTTTTGCTCTTATATAATGTACTTTTGTGGCATTCATCAGAGATGACTTCTTCTCTGATGATGAAGTTAATTAGCTCATTGAACACACCTACTCCTTTCTCACCTGAGGCCTTAATCATCTCAGCTAGAATGCCAGAGCATCCTGCAGCTTTTCTGTCCTTCATTAAGTTATTGCACTGCTTACAAAAGCTGGCACAATCACAGGGAGGGGGGAGTATTGGCTTTTCGTTGCTAAGCTTCTCTATTCCATTCAAATTCCATGTTGAATAATCTTTCGTAGTGTACGGTATCTTCCAAGAATCTATAATATCTTTGTCAGCGGAAACAATTGCTCAAGTATATATTTTCCCTGTGAAACCAATTTAACTTCATAATGACAATTATGTATATAAAGAAAAAACAATATATTTTACATAATTTATTGCATATCTTACATATTTAAAAATACATTTATTAAAATAGTTTAACCAGACCACTGAGTTCCCCCCAAAAAACTATTATAGGGCTGGCCTGAAGGATTAGATCAAGATGGACAACCAATCAAGATATGATAGGTAGGGAAGGGCAAGAGGTGAACAAATCTAGGAAGGTGAAGATACGCAGACATTTCTCACCATTTCACCAATTCAGCCGCACCACATGAGTTCCACAGCAGAACTCTTATAGGGTAGGGCCGAAGGGTGAGTCAAGAACTGCTACACTGCAGCACCAATTAAGAAGTGATCAAGGGCGAAGAATGAGAAATCAAGCCTAAGGAAGAAATAAATCACACCGAGATACACACATAATACACCACTGAGGGGAATCGAGTCAGCTTGACCGCACCAGCGACCATAGACACAAATAAAGTCTTGAGCCAATAAACTAGCCAGGCCAGGGTGGCATATGATATAGGCCGTCCGGAGGACAACCGAATTAGACAGAATAAGAATAGAAGGGGAAAAACATACAAAAAGGGGCATTCAAATTTCAATGGAAATTCACTATGATAACTTGGAATATGTATCACTATACTACACATATCACTATATGTGGGAATAACTTTCACCTTCATATTTCCTAATCTCTTAGCATAAACATGATCAATTAGTGTGCTATTTTCAGTTGTTGGTTGTGTTAGATGTTGAGAGTATCCACACTTTTCCATTAAATTTGCAATAGAAGAGTTAGTTTGGATGTTTTCACAATGCAACCAATTGGGTATTTGTCTAGTTCATTTAGCAAATTACTTAAATTTACTCTAAAATAATTAAGTCCATATGAAATAGGTCTGTATATAGGGACAGGTTTGTCCTATAGAAAAGTATAGCCAACACTGTTCTCTACCCACTAAAAGCTGAACCAGTGGAAGGTATTACCCGTGTTTGGTTACCTTCCCTCAATTTCAGTCAGGCTATATTTGGATGATAATTTGAACTCAATTTGACCTATCTCAGAATAGTAGTATGGGAATTTCATTCTTTTCCTTATTGTGAAGGCAATAATTATTCTATAGAAACACCTACCCTAATAATACATGTACCAGGTTGTTCTCTATATTTTAAGATTATACTCTTTATATAAAAGGCTTGCATGGCTGCATGATAAATGTTTTTCTTTGATTCACTCTTCTTGACTTTTTCTATATTGCAGGCCATGCTTTTGTTCCTCCTAATTCCTTTTCTATTATTTCCACTCCTCAAGTGAGGTACTGTAGAGGTGATTCTCTTGGTCCCATCTGTAGAGGTATTGTAAATGGTGGCCAGACATGCCCGTGGCAGCCTATCACACCCAACCCATCTTGTGCTATCTAATTTGCTGTTGAACTCTATTGTTCTTGATCCCACTATAGGACTTGGTAGCCTATTCCACATATCTACAACTCTGTTACTAAACGAATAGAGGCAGATCCCTTATACAGGCAATCTCTCCCTCTCTCGCTCTTGTTTGTTTGCACAATCTGTTCCTTCTGTAGTTTCTCCATGCCCGATAAGTTAAATGATCTTTTGATATCTGTGACACAACTTTTGTATCCAACACAATACCTTGCTTGCAAAACCCCTCGAACCCCGGACAACGTTGCTTGCAACTTTAATTATTATTATTATTATTATTAGGGGTTCGTCCCCTACGGGGAACCCCTATTGTAATCATTAAACCTGGAATTTCATCCAAATTCTTCTTACGCGCCGGTTTCGACGCAATAACTCCAGAACCGCTTTTTGGATTGGGATCAAACTTTCACAAGAGGTGCGTTTTTATATTGGGCAACTTTTGATATGCTAAACATCCGGCATGGTGGCCAAACAGGTCCGTGGCAGCCGATTTCCCGAAAAACTTGACGCTTAAATACCGTCTCTCCCACTCACAGGAAACGACTGGGCTTTGGCATACGCACTTCCCTACTAATGCTCCGCAAATTTTATAGAGAAGGTTTTGCTTTTGCACGTGGGTTTTTTTCCGGCAATTTTGAAAAAACCTCGAATTCCACTTAAAATTCCACATCTTGAAAACTATGCCGATGATCAGAGCCATGCTTGCGTAGTTGGGTGAGGCTCGCAATTCCGAACGTTTTGATACCAAAAAAATATAAATGGGTGGAATAGTTTGGCCGCAGCATTGAAAACTGTCTATTCTTAAATTACTTTAAAACCGAATTCGCTACCCACACAAAGTTTACCGTCTACAGTCTATAGGCTTCCACGCATCCCCCAGTTTTGCTTAACCCGTACAGCCCCAGCGACGCGCCTGACGCGTCGGCGATGAATGTAACGCACAGCCCCAGAGACGCGCCTGGCGCGTCACCCTAATTGCGCCGACCGTAACCTCAGGTGTAGCCACTCAAGAGGGCTCAGATTTGTATGGGAACTGTGTACGTATCCCACGCAACCGTGCCGATGGTTGAAAACTCTCAAAGTCCACGTGCGTGCGCGCGAGCGCGCAATAACCTGGTTTTTTGGGATAATTGCCTTCTATTTTTTACTCATGTAAAATCCGTTTTCGGGGGCTCTGTAGGACCATTTTTTAAGCTTTTTGAGCGGTTTTTCCTTCATTCCTAACCCATTCGCTATTGTTTCTGGAATAAAACCATTTTTTGAAAACCGGCCGGGTTCTGGTGCGCAAAAATTACAAAACTAGCCGGGGCTCCACGGGTTAATAACATAATATCTTTATTATTCAGTCCTATCTTTTGTTTTTTTATTTAACCCTCTCAAAACCGTTCGAGTCCCTACGAATTCCAGCAATTATTTAGCCAACCTACCTATACATACCTACCCTACCAAATAATAATGATAAATTCAAATTTATTTTTGGTGAATGACAGAGTATTGGGTAAGGTTTTTAACAATTCCTCCCTTTGCCAAATGCTTAGTTTAATAACAATGATATGGACCTTTAAAGTTTTAGCAATTGCCCGTGTGACTCGTATTTTAACCCTCCTAAAGTGTTACCACGAAATACCGCTAGATCCTTTCTCAAAAGTCGCTAGCATGTTGCTACATAGCCAAACAATGTTAGGATAATTCTGCAATTTCTAAAGAGTTTTGGTTTGTTTGTTTTGCAAATTTTACAATGTAGTATGACTAGAATGTCTGAAATTTTCAAATTATCCCTAGTAAATGTCTCTAGATATAAAAGAAATGGTTGCTAGATTGAAGTAAATAGCTCTACATTTAGCGGTAATATGTAGCTTTACAACTGGCACCACTGCAACCACCACCTCCCGCCCACCCTCCCAGTATGTCTCCACAAAATACCGCTAGATCCTTTCTCAAAAGTCTCTAGCATGTTGCTACATAGTCAAACAATGTTAGAATAATGCTGCAATTTCTAAAGAGTTTTGGTTTGTTTGTTTTGCAAATTTTACAATGTAATATGACTAGAATGTCTGACATTTTTAAATTATCCCTAGTAAATCTCTCTAGATATGAAAAAATGGCTTCTAAATTGAAGTAAATAGCTCTACATCTAGCGGTAATATCTAGCGATACAACTGGCAACACTGCCTAGCCCTTCCTTCCTATCTTCTTCCTCCCTCATATGTATCAACAACCACTCTAGTGAACTTTCGGTATTTAGTTTATTCAGCTTAATACTATTTATCCACATAAAATAGATACCTATCACGATTGTTGTCTAATACAATCATAGATAATGCTATTACATATTATTTGAACATGATGTCGAATTTAGCAGTTGTGTTTACCTTGAACAGTAAAGACAGTCTGTGACAGAACCGAAAGCTTCTCTTGCCGTGTAGTACTCAAAGAAAGCAGGGGTAGCCTACTTAAGCCAAGTCAGAGATGCAGAGGTAACTTTCACAATGCATTATAACCCTAGACAAACACCAATATACCACTAAATCAGACAAATATCACTACAAAAAAGATAGGAAAATATTATATTAATGTCCTAGGTATTTGAAATTATGCAAATGAGTAAAATCCATTATGATATAATGATGATGGGATTGATTAGTATCTGGCAACAGTGTTGCACAACATTTTCTGAACGTATGCGAACTTCGGAGTATTTATCCCATTAATATACACATCTATCACTATTTAAATGTAATACAACCATACACAGTGCTATTACATATTATTTGAACATAATATAGGATGCTCTTTCCTTTAAACCATTTTCTATATCTATTCACGAAAAATATAGGCCAAGCCTAGGCAGCGCTACCGGTAGGTACGAATTTATCAGTTCGAATTAAGATTGAGAGTGGGATTAGGCCTAGGCCTAGCCTAGGGCTTAACATGGGATACTGTTTGGGGTTTGGGAATAGACTGAGGCTGCTTTAGGCCTAATTAGGTAAAATTAGTCAAATAGAGACAATTGCATAGCCTAGGCCTATTAAGCAAATATTTTACCAATCTACAATAGGCCTAGTCTATTTGCTGTAAGTAGGCAAGAAATGATGACCTAGGCTATAACCTCTGTAACTAAAAAACAACTAGACCTAGAGTGATCAAGCTAATATGTATATGTCGACCATTTGGGAAGAGTCAGTCAAGGAATAGCCTAGCCTAGATGTGGAAATTTGCAGCCAATTTGCTCTAGCCCTATTTGATATACAGAGGTTAGAGGTCATTGTTGAGGCTCCCCCCCTCATGACATATTGTCATCATCTTATATATTGCCAGCAGGGGGCAAATAACCAACAAAAATCGCCGTCAAAATAGACGCGAACTTAACCACGGCGATCGACACATGTAAACATGGCGGTGGAGAGGCGACGAAAGCTTGCCATCATGTTCCCGTCCATTTTGAATGCCGTTGGATACAATAATATGTTGAGGGGGACAAATAGGCCTAACCAAACTGCGGCGATCGACCATGTAAACATGACGGCGGCGGCGGCGGTGGACGCTTGCGATCATGTTCCCGTCTATTTTGACTGCCATTGGATACAATAATATGTTGAGAGAAGGGCTTTGCGGCAATTTTTTTGGTTGTTTGCCCCCTACTGGCAATATATATGATGATAACATGTCATGGGGGGGTGAGGGGGGGCTTTCAACATATTATTGTATGGAATGGCATTCAAAATAGACAGGAACATTATCCCAAGCGTCCAACGCCGACACCGCCGCGGCTGCTGAAGAACAAGGAAATTAGCAATAGGTTTCATTGTGAACTGGAGGAAATTAATAGAAATAAGGAAGCTAGGCCTAGCGATGTAAATAGTCAATGGAATTTCCTTAATAATGACAATTATATGTATAGGTATAAAGTAAAAACAATATATTTTACATAATTTATTGCATATCTTACATATTTAAACAAATATATATTAAAAATAGTGTAACCACACCACTGAGTTCCCCCAAAATACTCTAATAGGGCTGGCCTGAAGAATTAGATCAAGATGGACAACCAATCAACACATGATAGGTAGGGAAGGGCAGGTTAACAACGGCGATTGACAAATGTAAACATGACAACCGTACACTCGGAAACTACGTCCATCCCCATTAGCCTAACCTAACAACCTTACCTAACCTATCCTAGTATTATGGGTGGAGGCTGCCGCCCCCTAGACCCAGTACGTTGGATACAAAACTAACCCTCACGTAACACCTAGTATATGTCCCTAGTACCCAGTACGTGGGATACCAAGCTAACCCTCACGTAACACCTAGTATATGTCCCTAGTACCTAGTATTTGGGATACAATACTAACCCTTACATAACACCTAGTATATGTCTCTAGTACCCAGTACGTGGGATACAAAACTAACCTTCACCTAGCATATGTCCCTCACTCAGTACACCTTTCACCCTCACTACCGTTCGTGAGTCTTCATACATCTTCATTATCACACGCACCAGCCACTCCTCTACGCCAAATTTTCTCCTAGCCTACTGCACAACTTCTTACTTTCAGTAGAGACGTGATTTTCCGGGCCCGTCGTAAGACCACCGTCTCAACCGAGCCGTCGCAAGATCATCACAGGACAGGAAAAACAACACAGGCTTGCTCCAAGCCAGCACACATCTTACAAATATATAGGCTAGGCTATACAACTTCCATTTCATTGGAATAACATTCACCGCCAATTTAATTATCATAAGGATTATATAAATGCAATTCTGATATGAAAAAACAATCGGTAAATAGCATAGCCTAGGCCTAGTCAAAGCTGGGGTTTGTTGTTGTTTCGTGGACAAAATTTAACCAAGCGTACTGTCCCACATTAATTTATTATCAACAATTGGATATACGTTACTGTGGGCTCTTATTACTCTACTTCCTAATAATAGGCAAGTAAATTATAACATAATGTTTGGATAAACAATATACCGAAATAAATTAGAATGGAGAAACAGTAAGTTGAGTGAGATGTTTCAGCTTGCCGTCAACCCAGCTCCGGAGCTCTCTTGCCGTCGCAAGAGAATATTGGTGTCTCGCTTGCTAAAGGTGGGCTTGCGACGGGACCAGAAAAACAGTTTTTCGGGTAGATCTTGCGACGGTGGTCTTGAGACGGGACCGGAAAAACACCTCTTAGATATCTTTCCTGCAGCTGCCTGACTATGAAGTTATCATACCTTCAAAGACTCTCTCACACTGACAGACCTTCATGACTTGGCCAAGCATTTTCAGGCCTCTTATAGCAGTTGCAAGGGGACCCTAACTCTGAAATCACTAGATAGTGCCTCCAGAACCATAAAAAAGAGGAGAGGGCTTAATTAACACACTTCCCTGTTGGACTCCGACGCGAACTGAAAACTCATCACTCAGTACCCTCACGTAACAACTAGTATATGTCCCTAGTACCCAGTACTTTGGATACAAAACTAACCTCCACCTAACAACTAGTATATGTCCCTAGTAACCAGTACATGGGATATAAAGCTAACCCTTACCAAATATCAAGTACCGTACTGTATATGTCAATCCAAGGTCCTCCTGCTAACGAAGAAGTTCCTGAGGTTGGCGGGGCGTCTCTGTCGACTGCGGGGCATGGGTGCCCTCCCCTGAAATCTACGATGTCCCCGTCCTCCCTGTGAAACCTCTCCACCCTGGGGTCCTTTCCGCCGGGATAGGGTGACATAAGCTTCACATCTTCACTACCCTATATTCTCAACAAGAAGTACTGTATATGTCCCTCACTCAGCTGTACACCTTTCACCCTCACTACCGTTCGTGAGTCCTCGTACATCTTCATTATCACATGCACCAGCCACTCCTCAACGCCAAGTTTTCTCCTAGCCTACTGCACAACTTCTCTGGCCACCTTATGAAAGGCCTTCTCCCGGTCTGCAAACACAACATCAGATTCCTATCTGTTAAGTACATACAGTACATACAGTATCTTTCCCTTATCATACCTTCTAAGACTCTCTCACAGACCTTCATTTCTTAGTCAAGCATTTTCAGGACCCTTATAGCAGTTCCCAGGGGAGCCCAACTCTGAAATCACTAGATAGTGCCTCCAGAACAATAAAAAAAAAGAGGAAAGGGCTTCATTAACACAGAGCCCTGGTGGACTCCGACGCGAACTGAAAACTCATCACTCAGTACCGGTACATCTTTCACCCTCACTGCCGTTTGTGAGTCTTCATACATCTTCATTATCACACAAATACCTTCATGACTTGGATTGTGCCGTGTCCTAGCATGAAACCAAACTGCATATCGTCAATATCATACCTTCAAAGACTTTCTCACAGACCTTCATGACTTGATCAAGTATTTTCAGGCCCCTATAATTTTCCCTATCCAATGAGTCCCCTTTGCTCGTATACAGTATATAATATACTTTTGTGCCATTCATCAGAGATTACTTCCTCTCTGATGATGAAGTTAATTAGCTCATTGAACACACCTACTCCTTTCTCACCTGAGGCCTTAATCATCTCGGCTAGAATGCCAGAGCATCCTGCAGCTTTTCTGTCCTTCATTAAGTTATTGCACTGCTTACAAAAGCTGGCACAATCACAGGGAGGGGGGAGTATTGGCTTTTCGTTGCTAAGCTTCTCTATTCCATTCAAATTCCATGTTAAATAATCTTTCGTAGTGTATCACAAACTTATTTTACAATGTAAAATAATGCATGAGGAGGGCTGGGTAGGCCTATTAGTATTTTGTGAAATAACTTAAATTAGGTTAGGCTATAGTATACTTCATTAGGTTATTAGGCCTATGAGAAACCAGGCCTAGGCCTAGCTTAATTTTATTTCCCTGCTCAACATTTTTTTTATTTTTTTTGGCTTTTGAGCTCTGCATAGGGCTATATTCAGGTAAGCTTGGGTTTTAGTAAAATTGCATTAGGCTATTCTACATATTTTTACTTCTATTGGAAAGCACAGGCCTACACAATAGTACACATGTTAAAGAATTTAACCTAGCCTACCCCAATTTAGCCTAGACTGAAAGAACAAACAAAAATAGGCTAGGCTAATTGCAGCTAAATAATTTAGCCTAGCCTCACCAATTTAGCCTAGACTGAAAAAACAAAACAAAAATAGGCTAATTGCAGTTTTGGTAAGAGTTGTAGTTGTGGTCATACCAAAAGCTTTGTTTATATAGCCTAGTCGCACGCTCGCAGTTAGGCCTACATTCGCTTCTAATTTAACTGCTGGGGTAAACTTGGTAAAGCCACCCTCAATCCGCCGGCCAGTAACAAAACAATTTACCCAACGCCTGGCCGTGAGATACAATAATGGGTTGAAGGGGCTTTATCCCCCTATGACTTTTTGTCATCATCATCTATATCAGGCCTATGACAGAGTGGATAGAGAAGGTTTGTGGAAAGTACTTAGAATATACGGAGTAGAGGGCAAGTTGCTGAAAGCAGTGAAGAGCATGTATGAGGGTGCAAAGGCGGCAGTACGTGTGGAGAGTGAGCAGAGCGAGTTCTTTGACCTGAATGTTGGTTTGAAACAGGGGTGTGTGATGTCCCCGTGGTTGTTTACTGTATATATGGATGGAGTTATGAAAGAAATACTATCAAGAGCAGTGGATGTTGGTGTATCGCTGAAAAGGGAGTGAATTGAGTGGAAGCTACCTATACTGCTGTTTGCGGATGATACAGTTCTGATGAGTGATAATGAATGGGAGTTGCAGGGTCTGGTAAATGAGTTTGGAACAGTGTGCGAAAAACGGAATTTGAAGGTAAATGCGGGGAAGAGCAAGGTTATGGTCTTCGAAATGGGTGAAGTCACAGAGTGTGAGTGAAGCTGAACGGTCAGGCTATGGAGATCGTCAACTCTTTTAAGTATCTGGGCAGTGTGTTGAGTAAAGATGGGACTATGGATGAAGAGGTGCGGGAGTGGGTACAACAGGGGAAGAGGGTTGTAGGAACGCTAAAAGCAGTAACAAGAAATAGGGTGGTCAGTATGGAAGTGAAGAAGTCCTTGCATGACAGTGTGGTAATCCCGACACTGACTTACGGAAGCGAAGCATGGACGTTGGTTGAGAGACTCAGACCAAGAGTGAGAGCAGTGGAAATGAATTACTTAAGGAGTGCGTGCGGAGTTACATGGAGGGATAGACAGACTAATGAGGAAGTAAGAAGGAGGTGTGGTGTGGAGGTAGATGTGCTGGAAAGTGTGAAAAGGAACAACGTGAGGAACGTATGGAAAGCGAGAGAATGACTAAGAGGGTGTACGAGAGCGAGGTGGACAGAAGGTAGACCGAATATGAGGTGGAAGGATGGAGTGAGGAACTACATGAACGAAGGCGGTGCTGGATGGGGGGAGGGGCGTCGACTGACTGGGGACAGAGGTGCATGGGGGCGGTTCGTTCATGGCCACCCCTTCGGGGATCACGGCGTCAGGCAATAGATAGATAGATAGATAGATCTATATCACCAGCAGGGGCAAATAATCACAGTCAAATTAGACGCGAATGTAACTGCGAGCATGCGACTACGTAAATAAAGGGGACGATAGACCCGCTAACACAACTCTTAACGCATTTTTTCCTAATGTATTAGATTTTTTTATATTTATGACCTCAACAGTTGAAAGATGACAATTTTATGGTTTATTTTAGGCTATACAAAAACATTTGCTTTGCCACTTACTCATATTTATGCTTATAATTGCAGTACGAGTGGGTTTTTTCTTTTTATATGTAGGCCTAGGCTAAACAAATGTTAGTTTTTGTTTTATAGGCTAAACTAGGCTGAATTTATGCTAATAAATATTAATTGGAGGGAGCAAATCTGTCAAGGAATAGCCTAGATGTGGAAATTTACAGCCAATTTGCTCTAGCCCTTTTTGAGATACAGAGGTTTGAGATCGTTGGATACAATAATATGTTGAGGGAGTCAATCGCCCCCCATGACATATTGTCATCATCATATATATTGCCAGCAGGGGGCAAATAGCCTAGGCCTAGCCTAACTACAACAAAAATCGCCGTCAAAATAGACGCGAACTTATATTAACTACGGCGATCGACCATTGCCCGCACCGGCCGTCCCCCGGTTATTGTTGAGGTCCTGAGGAACCGTATGACTTTGACGAGCTCTTCCCTCCGCTGTCTCCGCATCCCATGTATCGTCGTACGGTACCCCTTCCCCTCCACATCCTACATCTGGTCGTTCTACATATGCCTCCTAAGCCTCGCCTCGTCCCGTCACTGAGCATGTGGATGGGCGTCCCTTTCTGTCTTCAAAGATGGATTCCTTCCGACAGCTCCTACTGGATTGTCTGGGGTTGGTTGATAAGGGCACCTCGCTTCAAGACATTGCTCTGGCCCTAGTACCGTGGTTTGTAAGTCTCTGGTTCACCACCTGATGACCTTCTATTGGGTTGTTGCCTTTACAGTGTTACGGTTCTACGAATGACCTAGAATGAAAGTGACACGGTGGTGAATTTTAACCTTAACTATAAACTAATTTAATTGTGACATAGGATCTCCGCGACTACGGTAGGGCCGGAGTGGGCGAGTATTCGCCTGAGGTTGCCCCAAGACAAGACAAGACAAAATTCTAGTGCTGGTTTTACTCAGATTTTGTGAGTTTTAATTTAGCCTAGCCTAGGCCTAAGAGTTCAGAAAATTTGCAAAATGCACCCCATACTAGCCTACCCATAGCCTAATAGGCCTAGTGATTCTTTTTTCGGCAGACAACCCACAAATTTTCATGTAGCCTAGGCCTAGGCTAGCCTAAGTTCTGGAATGCATGTTGGAATAGCCTTCCTATAAACTGTAGGCTAGGCTACTTCCTTTTAATTTAAGTTTGATTCTTTGGAAAAATCTATTAGGCTTAGACCAGGGCAGGAAAGTAACATTTAAAATAACGTGTAAAAAGTCGCCCATAAACGGCGGGCCGCTATGTTATTGTAATTTGGGAGCTTATTTCGTCTGTTGATTGACTTTGTCCTTAATTGGGGATCCTATGAATTAGCACAGATGATGATGACTTACCGTACATCATAATACGTGACGGGCCGACGTGGGGGGGCAGAGCCGCAGAGACCCCCTCAACATATTTTGTGTCCCACAGTAACTTTTAATGGGATGGATGTAGTTACCGGGTGTACGGTCGTCATGTTTACATAGGGCAATCGTCGCGGTTAACTTCGCGTCTATTTTGACGTCGATTTTTTTCGGCATATTTAATTTTATTCACTTCCTTTTATATTTAGGCTATAATCTAGCTTTGGCACGACAATAACCCTAACCTAGTCTTTCTTAAAGATTCTTCTAATCTTCCAGAAGCCTATAGCCTAATTTAGGTCATTTTTAAAGGCACACAATTAAATGGTTGGTATTTTAAACGACACTACTGCAGCATTATGAGAAACGATTTATTAGAGATAATAGGCAACAATAGATTCGCCATATTTTTCTCCATAAGCTATAGTCCGCATGGAGGATTTTCGTTATCGACAAATTGAAAAAATTCCCACTTCACAGACAAAATAGACAAATACACCAAAAATTGGGGTGTGGGGGCAGCAGCCCCCACCCATAATAGCCTACTATAATAGGTTAAGTAAGGTTGTTAGGTTAGACTAGGCTAATGTCCTTTCAAAGGGGTATAGGCCTATTAAACACTAGGATAGCCTATACCTGGTCAAGGGTAAGTCCTGCTGTAGTCAACTTGAATGCTACCTTAAATTGTAATATTAGACTAGGCATAGCCTATAGAAAAAATAGCCTAGCCTACTTATTTATTGTAGCCTATAATATAGGCCTAGCCGGGTAGAATGTAGAGTTCGGGCGTACCGCCACCATTGTTTACACTGCGCAGAGCGGCGACGGAAGCTTGCCATCATGTTCCCGTCTATTTTGACTGCCATTGGATACAATAATATGTTGAGGGGAGGGCTTTGCGGCAATTTTTTTTGGTTGTTTGCCCCCTACTGGCAATATATATGATGATGACAACACGTCATGGGGGCAAAGCTCCCCCCTCAACATATTATTGTATCCAATGGCATTCAAAATAGACGGGAACATTATCGCAAGTGTCCGACGCCGACACCGCCGCCGTAATGTTTACATATGTCGATCACCGTGGTTAAAGGCTGGTTAACACGTAGCCGAGTCGGTGCGCGAGTCCAACACGAGTCACACTCGTCGATTATGGCCGTCGCTGGAGGCTGAGTCGGCCGCGAGTAGCAATTCTTCCCGAGTCAAGGAGAGTGTAACACGAGTTAACTCGATTCAATACGAGTCAACACGTGTTCATGCAAGAGTCTGTACGAGTAACTGAGAGTCAAAACTAGTGTAACACGAACCCAACACGAGTGTCAAAAATTTGAAAAATAATGGCCACATTCCAGGGCACGTAAACAAAGAGTATGGACGAGTCAATGCGATTGTTACACGGATCAACACGATTTTTATACGGATCAACACGAAAGACAACGCGTTGACTCTCGTTGGATCTCTGTTGCACACGTGTTGACTCGTGTTACATCCGTGTAAACTCTTGTTGATTCTTCCTACATTTTTGAAATAACGGTATTTCAAATGACACTTGCTTTTTCGTGTTACACTCGTGTTTTTTTCTCAGTGGATCGTGTTTACTCTTGTTTACTCGTGTTTTCACTTGTGTTTGAATCGTGTAAACTCCGGCATCATGGGGGCACCAAATTTTGGCACTCACATTCGTGCTTTCTACTCTTGTTGATTCGTGTTACATGTGTGTTACATACGTGTTGTTGCGTGTAGACACGTGTTGCTTCGTCAACGTCGAAATGATGACGAAAAGCGACGAATCACCAAAGAGTGTTACACGGGTTTACACGAGTCAACACGAGTTAACACGAATAACGAAGTTATTCAGAGTCAAACACGAGTTAACACGTATGTACACGAGTCTACACGTATTTAGGCCACACTCATTGGTACTCGCCACGGGACCCAAAAATTTCATGCATGCATGACATTTTTGGACCCCGTGGCGAGTACCCACGAGTGTGTCGAGTATACACGAGCGTAGCACGAGTCTATACGAGTGTTGAGGAGTATCGACGAGTCATTGCTGAATAGCAAAATTTCATCACTCGTGTTGGACTCGCGCACCGACTCGGCTATGTGTGAACCAGCCTTTAGTTCGCGTCTATTTTGAAGGCGTTTTTTTCGGTTATTTGCCTCCTGCTGGCAATATATATGATGATGACAATATGTCATGGGGGGGGTGACCCCCTCAACCTATTATTGTATCCAATAGCAGTCAAATAGACGGGAACATGATGGCCAGCATCCGCCGCCGCTCCGAGTAGTGTAAACAAGGCCTGTCGGTACACCCGAACTCTACATTCTACCCCACTAATTTTCCAACTAGCATAACCGATGATTATCAATGATCAATCCCAGTCAGAAACGTCCATGCTTCCCTCCCATAAGTCAATGTCGGGATTACCACACTGTCATGCAAGGACTTCTTTACTTCCATGCTGATCACCCTATTTCTTCTTACTGCTTTCAGAGTTCCTACAACGCTCTTCCCCTGTTACACTTTCTCCCACACTTCTTCATCCATAGGCCTACTCACATCTTTAGTCAACACACTGCCCAAATACTTAAATGAGCTGACATTCTTCATAGCCGTTCAACCTCACTTCACACTCTATGGTTGCACCCCTTTCAATGACCATAATATTGCTCTTCCTAGCATTTACCTCCAGATTCCGTTTTTCACACACTGTTCCAAACATATTTACCTGACCCTGCAACTCCCATTCACTATCGCTCATCAGAACTGTGTTGTCAGCAACAGTAGTACCGGTACTGTACTGTTGAGGCAACTTCCACTCGTTTCCTTCCCTTATCAGCGGTACACCAACATCCGCTGCTCTTCCTTGTATTTCTTTCATGACTCCATCCATATACTGTACTGGTATATATTGAACAACCATCGGGACATCACATACACCCTTGCTTTAACCCAACATTCAGATTAAAGAACTCGCTCTGTTAATTATCCACACATACTGACACCTTTGCACCCTCATACATGCTCTTAATTGCTTTCAGCAACTTGCCATCTACTCCGTATATTTTCAGTACCGGTACCGGTACTTTCCACATACCTTCTCTATCAATTCTGTCATAGGCCTTCTCCAACTCCATAAATGCAGCATACAACTTTTGTCGCTTCTCCAGATATTTCTCCACAACACATTTCCGGGCAAAAATCTGAGCTACACATCCTCTTCCCTTCCTAAGATGACTACAGTATGCTAACCGTTTCCCCAGCAATACTGACTGAAAATGCCCAAATATATTGCATGTCCTCTTCAGATTTATCTAAAATATGTAAAATTACACCAAATACCACTACAGTAGCACTGAAATCAATAAAACTCACTAACAGGATAAATAAATGGAAGAAATACGCCAAAAGATTAATATGTTAACCCTTTACCCAGCAATACTGACTGAAAATGCCTAAATAGATTGCATGTGCTCTTCAGATTTATACATACATACGTACATAACATTTTAAGACTGAGTGCTCCACACAGATGTGCAGTTTGTCTCTTTTCCTAATGGCGGCGTTCCAAGCAACCCTGTTAAGGGATGCTTTACTTGTCAAGTTTTTGGATTTGAGATCGGCACGTATCGTCCGATCCCAGGTCTTACTCGGTCCACCCCTTGGTGCAGCTCCCTCCACAATCGCAGACCTGCATCTTTTCACCCAATTTTGTTCATCCATTCTCTCCACATGTCCATACCATCCCAGTTTACTTGTACGCATCTCCTCGCTAATACTCTTTATACCTAAACGTCTCTTCAGCTCATCATTTGTTATTCTGTTGACATCCTTTATCTGAAATATGTAAAATTACACCAATTACCAACTACATTACCAACAAATTTAATAAAGTACACTAACAGGATAAAGAAAATGTAAGAAATAGCCCTAAAGATGAATTTATCTATCTATCTATTGACGGACGCCTTGATCCCCGAAGGATTGGCCACGAACGAACACCCCTATGCAACTCTGTCCCCAGTCAGTCGACGCCCCTCCTCCCATCCAGCACCGCTTTCACGCATATACTTCTTAACTCCATCCTTCCACCTCTCTCTCGGTTTATTTCTCCCTCTGTCCTTCCACCTCACTCGTACACGCTCTTAGTCATTCTCTCGCTTCCCATACGTTCCACATGGCCGAACCATCTCAAGGTGTTCTTTTTCGCACTTTCCAGTACATTCACACCACACCTCTCTCGTACTTCCTTATTCGTCTGTCTATCCCTCCATGTAATTCTGCACACACTTCTCAAGTAACTCATTTCCATCCCTTTCACTCTTGGTTTGAATCTCTCCAACAACGTCCATGCTTCGCTTCCGTAAGTCAGTGTCGGGATTACCACACTGTCATGCAATGACTTCTTCAGTTCCATGCTGACCACCCTATTTCATGTTACTGCTTTCAGCATTCCTACAACCCTCTTCCCCTGTTGCACCCTCTCCCACACTTCTTCATCCATACTCCCATCTTTACTCTGTACACTGCCAAGATACTTAAATGAGCTGACAATCTCCATAGCCTGACCGTTCAACTTCACCTCACACTCTGTGGCTTCACCCCTTTCGAAGACCATAACCTTGCTCTTCCCCGCATTTACCTTCAGATTCCATTCTTCGCACACTGTTCCAAAAATATTTACCAGACCCTGCCAACTCCCATTCATATCATCAGCAAACAGCAGTACACAAACATCCACTGCTCTTCCTTGTATTTCTTTTATGACTTCATCCATATACTGTATATATAGAACAACCATCTGGACATCACACACCCTTGCTTTACCAAACATTCAGATCAAAGAACTCCCTCTGTTCATTCTTCACACGTACTGATACCTTTGCACTCTCATACATACTCTTCACTGCTTTCAGCAACTTGCCATCTACTCCATATATTCTCAGTACAGTACTTTCCACATACCTTCTCTATCAACTCTGTCATTCCACTCGTTGCCTTCCCTTATTAGTGGTACACCAACATCCACTGCTCATCCTTGCATTTCTTTTATGACTCCATCCATATACAGTTTAGTATATATTGAACAACCACGGGGACATCACACACCCTTTCTTTAACCCAAAATTCAGATCAAAAGAACTCGCTCCGTTCATTCTCAACACATACTGACACCTTTGCACCCTCATACATGCTTTTCACTGCTTTCAGCAACTTGCTATCTGCTCCGTATATTCCAAGTACTTTCTACATACCGGTACCTTCTCTATCAACTCTGTCATAGACCTTCTCCAAGTCCATGAAGGCAGCATACAACTTTTGTCCCTTCTCAAGATATTTCTCCACAACATAAAACAGGGCAAAGATCTGAGCTACACATCCTATTCCCTTCCTATGATGAATACTGTATGCTAACCGTTTCCCCAGCAATACTAACTGAAAATGCCCAAATATATTGCATGTGCTCTTCTGATTTATCTAAAATATGTAAAATTATACCAAATACCAACTACATTAGCACAAAACTCAATCAATCACAGCAACAGGATAAAAACATAGAATAAATACCCCAAAAGATGAATATGTTAACCCTTTCCCCAGCAATACTTACTGAACATGCACAAATAAATTGCATGTGCTCTCCAGATTTAGCTGAAATATGTGAAATTACACCAAATACTAACTACATTAGCACAACAATCAATCAAGTACTTTAACAGGATAAATAAAATGGAAGAAATAGCCCAAATATGAATTTATCTATAGCCTACCGGTATATATTGCCGGACACCTTGATCCCGAAGGGTGGCCATGAACGAAACGCCTGCGTATTTCAAGCTCGCTTGAGTTATCACT